>APFE030861120.1:156440-174955 GCA_000404065.3 Pinus taeda
TGGTCATTTATATAATGTAAAGGAGGTTGCCCCCTCGAAGAGGCTGAATTATGAGGCGTTGATCTATCTTTTCTATCTTTTTGTGAGCTGGTTCATAACATTTGGTATGAGAGCCTTTGGATTCTAGGGTTTCACTACTCTAAACAGGTCATCGTGGAAGTTTCGCTATCACTTTTTTTCTGCGACATTTCAGAAGCTAAAAAACAAACCCATTTGATAAGAAATCGCGCTGAATCTCAGGTCTAAATTTCAGACCTTTTTACGCTATATTTGCGGAGATATGATCTGCGGAATGTGGTCTTTTTGGATACTCCTCAATTACATTCCAAACAAGTGACCTCAGGAAAATCGTCATAACTTTCTCTCTGAGCATCGGATTGAAATTTTGTAAGACGGTACAGAAAGAGGACGGACTGTAGTTTCTTCTATATATTGTTTAGAGCCAAAGTTCAAAACAGTGACTCGGGGCACGTTGTACAAGTGCGCTCTACTGAACTAGTCTATAATCAGGTCATTGTGGGAGATTTCGCATAACACCTCGTTGGAGAATCCAATTTAGATCACACTGGTGGCACTGGAAAGAGAGCACAGAGGGCTACTATAGTTTACAATTTTAGAACTGGATGATCGAAACATATAGAGATACATCAACGGAAATATCGAGCTCCTACAAAGTGAAAAAAGGTGTGTAGAGTTTTTTTAACTTTTCCTTAAGCTTGGTTTTAAAATGTATTTTGAAGGAATTAAAAGGGCATAGTAGAGAATTATTATCAGTAACTCATGCCTCAAGGAAAGAAAATGCAAACACCTAGTAAGCAACCTGAAAGCTCTAGCATGACTCATGAAGAAGGGGAAGAAATGCTATATGATATATCAAAATTATAAGACTAAGTGCAACAAATGTCACTCTCACAAAAGCTGATAGTAGCTAAGATAACGTGCATGGAAACTAAGATGGATGATTTGAAGACAGATTTGAAGAGAGATATGACAGATTTGAAGACATATTTGATAAAAATTTTACAAGAAATACTTACTAATTTTGAAAAGGTAGTAAAGGAAACTCATGACGCGAACAAAAGAAATGTTAATCATGATATCGTAGACTCTAATGTGGGATCAAATACCCACCATATTCCAAAAATCGATATGAGGAAGTTTGATGGCAAGGATCCCGCAACATGGATATTACAGATGTAGCATTGTTTCGATCTCAATAATGTGCAAAACACACAAAAGGTACATATTGCAACTTTATATTTGGAACCAAGTCAATTTTTATGGTATCAGCAACACTTTTTTTAGCCAATTGATAAGTATCAAACAAAAGGGTTCAATAATGGAACACATTGAGGAATTCCAAAAATTGAACATAAGGGTAAAAAATATTCCAGAGGAGCATAGGATTGATGTGTTCATAGGGTCTTTAAAGGATAATATCTAACATAATGTTCACCTTTGGGAACCTCATTCATTAGAGAAGGCATTCAGGTTAGCAAGGAAAATGGAAAGCAAAATTATGGCAACCAGGAAGCATACCGCTCACAACTATAAAGACAGAAGTGTTGTTGCCCTAGTCTTCCACAACCTATAAGGTTGACAACAAAAAAATTGGAAGAAAAGGAGCAAAAGGGCTTTGTTACAGTTGTGATAGCAAATACTAAAGGTCATAAGTGTGCTAAGAAGAAACTATTCTACATAGATTGTGAAGAGGAAGAAGAAAAGGAGCAAGAAAGGTCAAAAGAAGAGGATATACTCCAAGAACAAAACCTAGATAAAGAAGAAATGAATCTAACCATATCTTGTAATGCATTGGCGGGAATTATCACTCCTCAAACCATCAAGATACAAGGACAAATCAAGAAGAAAAAGGTAATAGTATTGATTGATTCAGGAAGTACCCACAATTTTATTCATTGTAAGGTAGCAAAAGAATTGAATTGCTTCTTATATCCAACACGACAGTGTCAAGTAATGGTTGCAAATGGAGGAACAATAAATTGCTCTGGAAAGTTTCATAATATCAAGCTTTCCATGGGGGAATATGTATTGAATAGCCCAATGCTTTCCATTCCAATGGGAGGTGCCGATGTTGTACTTGGAGTCCAATGGCTATAATCCTTGGGCACAATATCTTTTAATTTTCAAGAACTTTTCAAGAAATTTTCTATGGAAGGAAAGGAAGTTGAATTAAGAGGTATTGTAGGGAAACCGGGAGATATAATTAGCTCTAACGGTATGACAAAACTTCTAAAAAAGGAACAAAGAGGTGTAATTGCACAATTATGTTCGCTAGATGTTTCCACATTGGAATCATCTATTTCTTGAGATCTCCAAAAAGTCTTGGAAAATCATTCCAAGATATTTGAGACTCCCAAAGGTCTCCCACCTATGCGTGATCATGATCATGGTATTCATCTGATTCCAGGAAGTGTTCCTCCAAAAATTAGACCATACAGATGTCCCTAAGCCCAAAAGAGTGAAATTGAATCTATGGTTGCAGAAATTCTAGAGGCTAGTATAATTCAACCGAGTCAAAGTTCTTTCTCTGCTCCAGTAGTATTGGTGCACAAGAAGGATGGATCATGGCACATGTGTCCGGATTATAGGGAGCTCAACAGGCTCACTATTAAAGATAAGTTTCCCGTTCCGATCATTGATGAATTACTCGATGAGTTGCATGGATCCATCCAACGGAAGTCCATGATATTTTGCATGTGTCATTACTGGAGAAGTATGTTAGAGATGTTGATCATGTTACTTATTGGTCTTTATTGCAGGTGGAGCTAGATTGATAATTGCAACTGGAACGTGCAATCGAGCAATCAAGCAGGTCAAAGTGCAGTGCAAGTAGTTTGGGCCTGATGAATCTCTGTAGGAGATGGAAGACCATATGAAGGCTGTGTATCCTTTTGTATTCAATATTTGAGTGAATGTTTCCAGCATATTTTTTGGTTTGATGTTTTTCATATATGTACGGTAAGATGTTTATTATGAATATTTTCTATGCTAAAAGCTTTAACTTTTAATTATTTTATGTTAAATTTAAAGTTAAAGCTTTTTCTTATTAATTTAGTGAAATAAACTTTCAAAAAAACATTATTTTTTTGTTATTTAAAATGCATTATAAATTTCTAACAAATTTAACCAAAAATATGCCAAAACAATTCCAAAACATAAGACAACTAAACTACAACTAAACTATAACCAATAAATAAATAAGTTAGGAGCCTTAGATTGATGTGATGAATATGGTTACTCTTGTGAACCTATATTAAATCAAATAATAAATTTTGTTTGAACTTTTATTTTAAATTTAAATTAATTTATATTTTAGATATTTTTAATAATAAATATGTTGATATTAGTCTTTCGGATTAATCACATCATTAGGATTTGGTCGACGTTTCAAACGACCTAATGTGGTTCATCGTTAGGATTTGGTTGATGTTTCGAACCAGCTAATATTGTCCTAAGGATGAACCACATTAGCTCATTCGAAACGTCGACCAAATCCTAACAGTGTGATTAATCCAAAAGACTAATATCAATAGTATGGATCACAAAAGTCTTAGATCTAACAATAAATATGTTAGTTTGTTTTGAAAATTGTTTTACTTAAATAAAAATTTAACTAAATCAAAAGTCGAAAACCAAAAGTCTTTGCTATAAAATTTTTATTAACCAGCTCAAAAAAAGATAGAAAAGATAGATCAAGGCCTTAGAATTCAGCCTCTTCAAGGGGGCAACCTCCTTTACATTACATAAATGAATAATTCTTCGATGATTCAAATGACAAAACCTCCTTTCTATATACAGGATTCTAAGGATTCACCATATAACTGAGCCGACCCAACAATAATAACATAAAGCCACAAAAATAACAATGGAGGGACTCTATGGGGCACAGTAATAACAATATGGGGACAATACGGGCACAACAATATTAATAAGGGCTACAACTACAATAGTAATGGGGTAATCACTAGTATTATAGGGACCAAACATGCCCCTCTCCTTCAAAAAAGTGTTGTCCTCAACACTTGAGTAGTTCTGGATGCTTCTGTATAAAATTTTCATCCTCCCATGTGGAATCTTCAGTAGATAAGTTCTTCCACTTGATAAGATACTCCAAGATTGATCGATTTTGTAGTTGTCGAGTTCTTGTTTCTGTGGCTGCTTCTGGTTCCAATATAATATTTCCTTCCTCGTCAAGTTCTAGAAATATTGTTTGAACTGGGATATTGTCACCTATAACCATATTTAAACATGAAACATGGAAAACTGGGTGCAATCGAGAAGCTGCAGGAAGCTACATTTTGTATGCCATAGTACCAGCCTTTTGCAACACCTTGTACGTACCATAATACTTTGGTGATAATTTATTATCCTTCTTAGGTTGCTTGAGAGACATTTAGTTATATGGTTGTAGCCGTAGGAATACCCAATCACCTACATCAAAACTTCTTTCGCTACGATGTTGATCTACCTGCTGTTTCATTCTATTATGTGCCAACACGAGGTTATCCCTTAAGAGTTGGAGGACTTGTTGTTGATGTTCGATGTGATCTTCTACTGCTTGAACCTTAGAATTTAGTCTTAAATATGATGTGATGGATGGTGGCTGATATCCATAAAGTGCCATAAATGAGGTCATTTTCATTGCTGTATGGAAGGAAGTGTTATACCACCATTCAGCTAGAGGCAACCCATTTGACCCATTATGTCTATTTATCAGATACAAAGCAGCGAAGATATCCTTCCAAACATGTGTTTACTATCTCAGTTTGCCCATGAGATTAAGGATGATAAGATGAGCTATGAGCTAACTAAGTACCAAGACAAGAAAATAATTATGTCCAAAAATTTCCAGTGAGAATGGGATCTCTGTCAGTTACAATAATATTTGGGTTTCCGTGTAGCTTTTGAACTGTTTCCATAAATGCAATATAAATTTTACCGGCTTTAAATGGATGTGATAATGCACAAAAGTGTGCATACTTGGTAAGTCTATCAACTACCACCATCATGACACTCTTTCCCTCAGACTTGGGTAAACCGGTGATAAAATCCATTGAAACCTCCTCCTAGTGTTAGCTTGGAATGGATAAAGGTTGTAATAGACCCAGTGTCTACCATGTCTGACTCCAACTCCTTTATTCACATGGTTAGACTCGCATGTTATACGATCGAGTGAATGTGATAGAAGCCTCGAGATCTAGGTCCATTCATATTAATATAAAGAGTATATTGTTTTCCTATATTTCTTATGTTATATTTACATTCATAAATTTCAATGCTATGTTGATCTGTTGAATAGAGTGATTGGATAATGGTACATCGATGTCATAGATACTTGGTATGTCTTGAGTGCTTGTGCAGGTTCAAATTATAGGGATCAGAGCTACGATTAGAGATTACAGACTCAGAGGAGAATGAAGCTTGTGATAGATCCCAGTAAGTGTATTTCTGTTCTCCAATTTCTCTAAGGGTGAAATTATATTATTTTTTTTCTATTGTTCTAGACTAGGCCACTAGTTGTAGGGAGGATACTTTTGCTTGCAGCCATAGGTTTCATATAAAAGTATCCATTCTCAACTTTTCTCCATTGATTTTATTAGAATGAAATCACCACATATTAAGCATAGATCGTACTAGAACGGGTCCAAAAAAATTTAGATTTTGAAGAAAGCTATTTTTTTCGAGTCAAGTGAATACCATAGACATTGGTTATATATCCAATTTCATCTAAGCCAATTAAATAGAAGGAGGCCAAGATAATATGAGGAGTAGGTGTATAATTATTACTTTCTAAAGGTTCCAAATCATAACAAATCCCCATGTGTGACTACTAGCATCCATTGCTAGTGATTGAAAAACTTTCCAACTCTAGAATGAAATTTCACTTACCTTTTCACTAAAACATTTAGTATCACGTGCGAAGTATCATCACAGGAATATATAAATAGATATGTTCCTTAAGAAGAATTTATTCCATGATATATTTGGGGCCTCTAATGTTCAAATATATTATATTCATGGAAGTTTGGTTTGGGTATAGGGAAATTCCTTTGTCATCAACTCTTGGGTCCCTATAATACTAGTGATTACCCCATTACTATTGTAGTTGTACCCCTTATTAATATTTTTGTGCCCCTATTATCCCCATATTGTTATTACTGTGCCCCATAGGATCCCTCTATTGTTATTTTTGTGGCTTTATATTATTATTGTTAGGTCGGCTGGGTTATGTTGTACTCCTTAGACTTCTATATATAGAAAGGAGGTTTTGTCATTTGAATCATCCAAGAATTGTTCATTTATGTAATGTAAAGGAGGTTGCCCCCTCGAAGAGGCTGAATTCTGAGGTGTTGATCTATCTTTTCTATCTTTTTTTGAGGAGTTTCATAACATTTGGTATCAGAGCTTTGGATTCTAGGGTTTCGCTGCTCCAAATAGGTCATCATGGCATTTTCGCTATAACTTTTTTCTACAATGTTTCAGAAGCTAAAAAAAAAAACCATTTGTGAAGAAATTGCGTTGAACCTCACGTTTGAATTTCAGAGCTTTTTGTACTATGTTTACAGAGATATGATCTGAGGAATTTGGTCTTTTTGTAGACTCCTGAATTACATTCCAAATAGGTGACCAGGGGAAAATCGCCATAACTTTCTCTCTAAGCATCATATCGAAATTTCATAAGAAGGTACAGAAAGAGGACAGATTGCAGCTTCTTATATATATTTTTTGAGCCAAAAGTCGAAACAATGACTCGTGGCACGTCGTACAAGTTCGCTCTACTGAACTAGTCTATAATCAGGTCACTATGGGAGATTTCGCATAACTATTCCTTGGAGAATCCAATTTGGATCAGACTAGTGGCATTGGAAAGAGGACACAAAGGGCTACTGCAGGTCATAATTTTAGAACTAAAAGATCTGAAAGTACAGAGATACATCAGAGGCAATATCGAGCTCCTACAAAGTAAAAGAAGGTGTGTATATTCTTTTAAATTTTTGCTTAAGCTTGGTTTGAAAATTTATTTTGAAGAATTCAAAGGGCATAGTAGAGCATTATTATTGGTAACTGATGCCCTGAGGAAAGAAAATGCAAACACCTAGTAAGCAACCTAAAACCAGTAGCATGGCTCATGAAGAAGAGGAAGAAATGCTACATGATATATAAAAATTACAAGACCAAGTGCAACAAATGTGAGTCTCACAAAAGCTAACAGAAGCTAAGACAAATGGCATGGAATCTAAGATAAATGGTGTGGAAGCTAAGATGAATGGCATGGAAGCTAAGATGGACAATTGGAAATTTTTGGACATAATTATTTTCTTGTCTTGGTACTCAGTTAGCTCATAGCTCATCTTATCATCCTCAATTTGATGGGAAAATAGAGATAGTAAACAAATGTTTGGAAGGATATATTCGTTGCTTTGTATCTTATAAACAGACACAATGGGTCAAATGGTTGCCTCTGGATGAATGGTGGTATAACACTTCCTTCCATACAGCAACAAAAATGACCCCATTTATGTCATTTTATGAGTATCAACCACCATCCATCACATCATATTTAAGAGAAAATTCTAAGGTTCAAGCAGTGGAACATCACATCGAACATCAACAACAAGCCCTCCATCTCTTAAATGATAACCTCGTGTTGGCACAGAATAGAATGAAACAATAGGCAGATCAACATCGCAACGAGAGAAGTTTTGATGTAGGTGATTAGGTATTCCTATGGCTACAACCATATAGGAAAATGTCCCTCAAGCAAGCTAAGAAGGATGATAAATTATCACCAAAGTATTATGGTCCATACAAGGTGTTGCAAAAGATTGGTACTATGGCATACAAATTGGAGCTTCCTGCAGCTTCTTGATTGCACCCAGTTTTGCATGTTTCATGTTTAAAGAAGGTTATAGGCAACAAGCTCCGAGTTCAGACAATACTGCCAAAATTTGACGAGGAAGGAAAACTTATATTGGAACCGGAAGCAGTCACAGAAATAAGAACTCGACAGCTACAAAATCGACCAAATTTCAGAGTATCTTATGAAGTTGAAGAACTTATCTGTTGAAGATTCCACATGGGAGGATGAGAATTTTATATAGAAGCATCGAGAACTTCTCAAGCATTGAGCACAACACTTATTTGAAGGAGAGGGGCATGTTGGGTCCCTATAATACTAGTTATTACCCCATTACTATTGTAGTTGTACCCTTTATTAATATTGTTGTGCCCCTATTATCCCCATATTGTTATTATTGTGCCCCATAGAATCCCTCTATTGTTATTTTTGTGGCTTTATATTAATATTGTTAGGTCGGTTGGGTTATATAGTGACTCCTTAGACTACTATATATAGAAAGGAGGTTTTGTCATTTGAATCATCCAAGAATTGTTCATTTATGTAATGTAAAGGAGGCTTCCCCCTCAAAGAGGCTGAATTCTAAGGCGTTGATCTATCTTTTCTTGAGCTGGTTTCATAACATCAACATGGACCATCCTTAATTATCTAGAATTTCTCCAACTTGTCTGATCAAGATGCTATCCTTGGTTTACCATCTTTACTAGCTAACAAGGATCTTTAAATGTGTGATGGTAAATGCTTAGATAAGGATTCAAAGACTTGTATTCATGTTGAGTATTAACTTTTCGTTTGTTTTCCTTCAGATAATCTTTGTGAAGGATATGAATATGATGATATTAAATAGTTTACTGATACTTCCCAATTCCAATATTATGCTAGTTCTAATAGGATTTATTCACATAGATTCATGGTCTTTATAGTGACATGTGTCTTATGTTCTTCAATTATTATTTTTGCCATCTATTCTGGAAAGGGTTCTACTAATTGTCTTGTTGAGTCTTCAATTTGTCCTTTTCTAAAATTAATAATGAATTTGGATTACTTCCTTCCACATTTTGGAGGATTCATGATCATCACGTTTTGTTGAGATATCCTCTATCGAGGTTAGAAACTCAAACTTATTTTTATATACAACTTTTGTTCATGAACTCACTACCCCTTAGGACCACATATACACTTTCCTTTATGTGGCTTTATCAAAGAGTTATTGGTTTATGTTAGTGGACTAATCTGCATGAATTCTTTTAAGATAAGAGGGAAATCCTTGAACATGTGGCCAAATGTATGGCACCATTGACATCAAAATAGGACATGCCCACAATTTAATGATGACTCTAGATATTTTCCTGATAGTAAATGTATATTAAAGGTAATATATGCTATGATATAATCATATAGATACATATCCTGAAATAGGATGTGGTATCATCCTCTTTTTGTAGACTTAAAAAAATTAACTAAGTTGGTAATGGAATTACCGATTCTGTGGAGAGTTTCTTATTCCTAGTATTCCTTTACGAGAGAAATAATTTAGAGATGAACCAAAATAAATAAATAAAGGTTCCTTATTTGGGTTGTATTTCTCCTTCTATAATCTCATGAAAATCCTCGCATTATTGAAGAAGTAAGGATCTTGGTAGAAAATCTATATTCTACTCTCCATACTAGCAATTGTTTTGTACATAAACCTTTGTCTCCTAACTCCAAGTTTACTTTTCCTTTAGGATTCCATTTATTTTCAATCCACTAGATCAATTCTTTTCCAAAAAGCCACATCCCTATAAACTTGTATATCAAAGCATGATCTTCCATATATTAAATGCATTCTACTATCTTGGTATATTGAAGTTCATATTTTGAATCACGCATTTCACCGGATTTTGATTCTGCCAATATGCACCCAATAATAGCTTCTTTAAGTGGCCTCTCTCTTTTCTTATCCATAAATTGTAGTGGATATTCCACTTGATAGTTCATCACAATAGTTGTGATAAATTATACTTAAAATCCGAAATCTACACTATGGAGGTTTATTTCTTTTTCCATTTATGGATTTGTAAATTACTATTTAGTTATGTATGGATGCACATTATAATTATGTAGAAAATAGAGAACAATTAAATAAGAAATCACACTACATTATTTGACACAAGATATAACCTCCGTAACCCTTCGAGAGAAAACCCAACTGGAAGGTGAGGTTGTTGTGTTCTCTTTATTTGAATAGAGAATGTTTGCAATAATAATGGGTTGCTATATTGAAAAAATCCTCTCTATGTGCCCATGTCTGTGTGTATCCCTCATAACTACTTAGTTTGTTTGTGATACAAAATGCATAAAGAAAAATGGAACACCTTTTCCTCCTAGTGTCGTGTTACAACACAACGGATAATTTAGAGTGGTTAGGTCAAACTCCCTCAACTCCTAAACTCTATTAAAATACAAACTCTTCTGGATCCCTTGTTGCAATGATCATGTGGGTAGCCCCTTTTCCATGAATTATTCGAAATGATGTGGCATCCTCTCGAATTATGGTGATGAAAACACGAAGGTCAACTTTTAAGTGGAATAAATTTTCATGCGGACTGTGATTAAGGCAACGACTACACCATTCCAAGTTTCTCACTGTGCATCTTATGAAAGTATGAAAGAGAGGTGTTGCTAAAGCGGAAAAACTTTACCCATAATAACTACTATTTTATGTCTCAAAATGGTTTTGAAAGGTTTTAGATCTTAATTTGCCAAATTTGGTCGTGCTCATAGAAATGGTCATTTGAGTTGATTCCTCCACTTTTTCCATTTTGAAAGCATCGATATAGATGTCAAACAATACAAAGATCTAATCTGGATCACTTTCTCTATTGAGTTGGATTTGCATTCAAATGGAAGCAATTTGATGATTGGAATGATTATCAACTCATCCAACATCATGACAAGAACATCACTGAAGAAGGGGTGGGTACCCCTCATGTAGTAGCAAGCATGCATGTCTTCTGAGTAGAAAACACTTGGTAATTAAGTGAAAATCATTAAACTAACAAATTAATTTAAAAGGAATTAAGGTCATCCTAATTGAAGCCAAATTCTTCTACATATTAAACTCATTACAGTTTTATTATTATAATTATAATTAATTTCTTTTTGTTATCTTTTCTTATGATCATCAAGTTATCTATAACAACTATTTAAAAGAAAGGCATAACTTCTATAAATGTATTATAACTATACTATAGTAATTTTCAAATTTAATACTATCATGGTTATTTTTAACACTTTAATTATATAAATTTAAAAACTTTGCTTTATTTCATTGACAAAATTATAATTAAATTGCTTAACTTAAAATGTGCTCCAAACTTAATAACATTAATAAAATATTTATTAATAGTGGCATAATGGTTAAAAGTATTGTTTCCTCTCAAGTGGTCACAGGTTCAAAACACGAGAGGGTAGAGTATGTATGTCTTAATAGACTTATCTCTCAAATCAATAAGTGAAAATAAATGCTTAAAAGTCTCATACACCAATTTAGTGTTTAACTTGACTATAACCTTAAAAATGAAATAATAATAATACTACTTAATTATCATTAAATTATAAATTTATTAATATGTTAAATAAATAATTTTAAAAATATTAGACAACTTTTTTTTAAAAACAACCAACGCTCTTGTACGCAAATTTTTTAGCTACTTAAAACACATATATTCTTTATTATTAACCCTCCAAATCCAAATGATGTTGTCGAACGTGACGATTAACGAGTTTGAAATTTTTTGTCGGCCATACCGTCTTCAAATATTAATATATATCAACACCAACCTGAAGTTGATGGCCAGAAGTAGCAAAGGCAAATTCACGCAAGGAAGATTTGACAAAGAGGTGGGTTTAATTTGCCAGAGTTTCTGTTACTCGAAGCGAACTCGGAGCGAATTCAATCTTCTTCGGTGAACTCCAACAGTTTCTTGTCAGGGAAATGGCCATCCAACAAGCTGCCATACCTAAGGTTCTTGTTCACAAGGACTGCCTTTGTGAACAACTATTACAATGTTCTTGTTCGGTCACCTGAATCGCTGTACAAATTTTATCAGAATTGCAGCATAGTTGGTCGCCCGGACCCCAGTGGACAAATGATATCGGTAACTACTGTGGAGGGTATCAATCCGCTGGTAACCTCCCCAGACTACACCGCGTTAGAGGTCGAGATCAAGACAACCGATTCACAATTGTCTTATAACAAAGGATTACATGTTTTGGGTACTGGATCAATTACCTTTAAAAACAGTGGAACACGCACATTCACTCAATCCTTTTGCCTAGCTCCTCATAAAAGTGGGTACTTTGTATTGAATGACGTTGTAAGGTATTTAGGTGAAGCACCACAACGACAAGAGCAAAATGTTTCAGAAGATGCTGCCAAAGCATATGCTGTCTGGGGCCCAGTTGTCAAGCCTGAAGAAGTAGGTCAAAACGATGTGAGTGAGGCATCCACAAGAGCGCTGGAGGAACCTGCTAATGTTGCTGAGGAGGTACATAAAAATGACGTGCAGCAGAAGGAAGTCACAGAAGACTCGGGTGGCCAAAAGGGATCAGAAATTGAAGAAGCCCACAATGGAGAACCGCCTCGTCCTCCTCAAGAAACTCCTGCAGAGGTCCAACCAAGTCAAAAGACCTATGCTTCAATTCTTAAACAAAATGCAGCACCAACCGCCGTTGCAGTTAAGAAATCGTCTCTCGTGACGGGAAGGGCTGTACCAAATTCAGCTCAACGTCCAGCACCTACTTCCATTTCCACTGCGCCAAGTTCCAGTCATGTCAATAGGATTGTTAAAAGCACTGCAGAAGAAAGTGGGTTCTCTATTTTTATCAGCAACTTGCCTATGAATGTTACCGCTTCCCAACTTGGCGAGGAGTTAAAGAAGTTTGGGGCGATTAAGCCTTCTGGGATTAACGTTAAGAGTAGCAAAGGGAGTCGATACTGTTTTGGTTTTGTTGATTTTAAAGAAACAGCTTCAGTCCAACGTGCAATTGATGCATCCCCTATTCTAATTGGTGGCCGTCAAGTATTTATCATGGAGAAACGCCCTCCTGGGGAGGGTTTAACAAATGATGGAGAAAGAGGACGGGGTGATTATTCTTATGGCGTTCAAGGAAATGGACGAAATAATTTTGTAAAGAACGGAGCTAGAGGAGGTTCCTTTCTTCGACGTGGTAATGGTGGCTTTTTTGGTGCAAACCAAGATGGATACCAAAGAGATAACATTCAAATCAGAAATGGTGGAAGAGGCAGTCAGCCAGGTTTTACCATGAACAACAACGTCAGCAATCGGAGAATTTGATAGGTTACTTAACTGCGTCCACCCCAAACACTTGATGATGACTTCAACCTGTATCTGAAGTGTTATTCCAATGTTTCTATAGAATTCACCAGCTTAAAATTGCTAGTTTCATAGAAATGTCATTTCAATCTTTTCCAGTTTTATTTCAGATATCTTATATATTTCTAGAGTGGATTAAAATTATTTTGTATTTTGATATCACTTTTAATTCTTATAGATGGATTAATTTGAAATAAATAAAAGTATACACAGTAGTAATACATTGTAGATTTTCCACTCTAATTGAATAACAGAAGTATCCAATGTAGCATACTCGATATGTGTGTGACCGCAAGTATACATGATATTCATATTAGTGATATTCTGCATCGGTTATCCTGCATTCATTCCATGTTAGTTTGAATTTGAATTGTTGAAAGTAATTTGACCTTCACATTTACTATATATTTAACGCAATAGACTGGAAATTTATAATTGAGACACTGATATTCAAACTGTGAACTAACTCCCTAGTTTGTTAGCACACCATCACCAATACTCATCTGGTTAGTTTGAATTAATGAAACCAATTTGATCTTAGCATTTACTATATATTTAACACAATAGAATGGAAATCTATAATTGCTTCACTGATATTCAACCGTTGAACTAATTCCCTTGTTTTTTAGCACATCATCACCAAAATTCATCTTAGTTTTTTTTTAATGCTACACAATTTTCTTCTCATATTCTCATTGCAGTAAGTAGGTCATACGATAGTTTCTCCACCTCATTCTAGGACGATTTTATAGTGATTTCTTTGCCATTATTTGCTATAAAATTAATCAAAATCACTTAAGTTAATACTTAGTGTTCCAATCATCCTTTGGTTGGGAACCCTATAGAATAAAGCCATAAGAGCATGGGTTATTCTAGAGAGGGTTGATGAACTAGTAGATTAAGTGATTGGTCTAGTGAGGACAATAGGCATTCATTATAAATCTCATTTCAGCTAAGAAAATTAAATAGAAGTAGGCGGGGAGTATGACTATTAGGTTATAAGCTTGTAATGATTACTTTTGGGGCATCCAAATCATAGCCAATCCCCTTGTGAGAGACTATTGACATCCATTGTTGTTGAGTCACAATCTTTACAACATTAGGATGCCATTTCTATATTAGTTATGCTTGTTGTTTTTTCCAATCAAGTGACAACCATAATTATTTGTTATAAATCCAATCTCAACTATGCCAATTAAATATGTCGAGTAGATAATAGGTTTGTAATTATTACTTTTGGGGGCTTCCAAATCATAGTCAATCCCCTTATGTGACTACTGGCATTAACTTCAATTGATTGACAACCTTTCCAACACTCCATGCAATTTCACTTATTATTTCACTGTAACATCTAGTATCTTGGGGTCTCTAAGGTTTCAATATACTATCTTCATTGATTTTTGGTTTGGAGGGAAATGCCTTTGTCATAAGCATGGCCTTTCTTGAATTAGGCAACATTTCTTCTTTGATCAAGTCCTTATTGCAGTTATGCTTGCCTTTTTTTTCACCTTTACTAGCTTACAAATCTCTTTAAATGTGTGATTGTAAATTCAGATAAGTATCCAAAGAGATAGGTTTATGTTGAGTATTACCTTTTCACTACTTTTCATTGAGACAATCTTTTTCAAACATCTAAACATGATGATCTAGAATATTTTCTGAATATTTTCATTTCCAATATTTAAGAAGTTCTAATAGGATTTATTCATAGAGATTCATGTTCCCTATAGTATCACTGTCCTATGTTCTTCAACTTGTCATTTGTTGAAATAGATTTTGAGTTGTGGTTACCTCCTTCCCCAATCTAGAGTATTCATAATCATTATCTTGTGTTGAGGTATCCTCTTGGGAAGTTAGATACTCCAACTTATTTCTAGATATAAGGTTTGGTCCTCCACTTGCTTCCTCTTAGAACCCCAGATACCTTTTCTTTTGTGTGTTTTTAAAAAAGTCTTCTTTGTTTATTTGAGTGGACTAATTTGTAGAAATTCATTTAAAGTATCTCCCTCTTCTTCACGGCCATATGTGTGAGAATGTGATGTTATTCAAGCCCAAATCAAGAGAGCACAATCAATTGGGTGAAAGCAAAAAGAGAGACATGATGTTTCTAAGGAGGGAAAGAAGAAAAAAATAAGGTAAAATATAAAATTATAGGAGCCACAACACACCACAAAGATCCTAGCAACCACTGCGATATTGATGGTCATACATAGGAGAGGTGTTGGAAGTTGCATCTAGAGCTAATCCCAAAGAACAAGAAGAAAGATAATAAGAATAAGAATCTCATAGCCACAAATTCTAGCAACCAAGTTGAAAGTAGCTCATGCGAAGATTATTTGTATATTGGTGCATAAGGAAGTGAACTAGCCTAGAGGAATGACCAAACTCTCTCATATAAAGATATAGGTTAAGAAGACAAAGATTGATGCTCTGTTTGAATTAGTTCCCTACCTATTGCTAAATGGAGTGTAAATGGAAGTCACATGAGATGGGAGCGATAATCTAGGGTTGGTTCTCACCTACTTATGGAACAACGTCTCCATACCTAGCAAGCACCCCACTCGTTGGTATACATAAATGCAACACCGACACCACTCTACATTTGAGAGTGTGTACACACTAGCAACCACAAATTATAATTTGTGTACGAATTAATTTGCATGGATACATGTAACTTAAAAAATTCAAATGATCAAATCTTAGGAATAAAAAAAATCACCTCAACTACTCGTCCATGTGGTTGTACATAGTGACTCTCCTCCACATGAGTGTTATGAAGTGGAGGTAGAGGTGGAAGAGACTGAACCATGGAATCACGCACTACATGAGGTTGCATTGTCTCATCAACTACCCCCTCACATGACCTCAGAACCCTCGTCTATGTAGTTGGGTTGTGTATGCATGTTATCATGAACTTATTAATATAAATTCCATCTTTGGTCATGGAAAAAATCTTAGGGGTGGTTCTACATGTGCAACATCCCTTCAAGCCCCAACATGATCATATCTATGTCCTAATATACGTGGATAAAACTTGGATCTCGTGTTGGTGTAATCCAACCTCATATGTAACAAGAACTTATCATACATATGCTTTACAAAGTAAATGGGGACGTCATCGCTGTGGGGAATTAGCCCTAAGACCCAATGAATTGATCATAAACAAAAGGGGTTGCATCAACATTCTTAAAATATTTTAACATAATTGGATGAGCATGTCTATCATGACAGTCCAAAGGGATGTCAAACAACTCCCACCAATATTAAAGTTCTTGGTGGCGTCTTTCACTACCTTCCAGGTATGTGGGCCTCTAACCTCTAGCCCCCTAATATTATGTGTGGAGTATAGGACGTCTCTTTGTGGGCTTTCTCTTTGGTATGTGTCGATTAACCTAATTCAAAAGAGTGAATGGAACTCTACTTCAATGGTTCATGAGGCACAATACTTGCTAAGGTTTTGCAAATGGTCTAGGAAGCTAAGTGGGCTTGATTTCGGGAAAACTCCATAGTTAACCACCCTGGAGCCAGAGCGGATCTCGGATGGGTGACCTCTTGAGAAGTCCTAGTTACTGGGTGCAAGCCCGAGAAGTGATGATTGACGCTATGTGATTTATGTTCAGTAGTTTCAATCCCACTTCTTCACCCCTATGAGCATCACCTCATGCAATGTGTGCTAGGTGGACTATTCAAAATCATGAGAAATTAGTGAGTTACCACTACCTCTCATGAAAATGGTCATAGATGAATGACTTACTTAACGCACTTGAATCCCAAAATATGATATCTAACCTATTAATTTTATCTTGCACCATATACAAACTATTCCTAGTACGTGAACTAGCAAATATTTTATCGAGCTCTCATGCCATATATGTCCTCTTGGCCCTAACATCCTCAATTATGACACTAGCTATAACATCTTTCCATGGAGGGATCAACACTACACTATGATCCTCAACTTCACCCTACTCAATATCTATAAATTATAAACATAATTTAACATATATCAGAAACTATAAGAATAACAACATATACATTAAACTCAAGCACATGAGTTGAATATGATTTAAGAATTAAAGACAATTTCAAGATATAAACACATAAAGTTTAAATAGGATTTAAAATGCAAGAGGTGACCTGTAACAGGTGAACAAGGTCCACTATCAATAACAAGATCATTAACAAAGATGAAAATGCTACCTTTGACACTCTTAGTGGTGTTAGATGGAGGATCTATGAGTGGAAGACACACTCTAGTTGGGCTATGTTATATATCACGAGACAAACCATGTATAATGAATCCCCCAATGCTCTAACAGACTACAGTTGGGGGGCATATGATAGTTGACTCTACAAATTATATATATAATATATATAAATTAATCAAACAAAAAAATGTTGACAAGAAAACCATTTATAAACTCATGTAGAATACTATAGGTTGAAGTCCTAATTTTTAGAATCTCATTTTGATAAATTATTAACCATATTATTGAGTTCCATGTAAACACAATCACAGAAGTGATCAAATATAACTTACATTTTTTCTCATTTCTAAATAATGCATTTTATTCATAGAGAAAAAATATTTAACAAATTGACATAAAATTATTTGCAAAACTAATAAAATTTCATGCTAGCCAAATACACCATAAGATAAGTCTTTATAATGTTTGATTTTGACACATCATATGTATTAGGTATGAGCACATGAAGACAATGTTTATGGTACAACATGCTACATAATGAAATAATATGGTACAAATTAGAAAAGAGTCAAAATGCTAATATTCACTTTAAATGAACATTTCATCATGGATTAAATGTACGTGTCAATGATGCATTGTTTGAACTTGAACACACACACACACACACATATATATGATGTTATAGTTATGCTATTTTACACTATATAGTTAAATATAAATATAGAAAGTGTAAGTTAGATATAGTTGAATAATTAACTAAATAAAATCTATTTTTAATATAGGAAGTTTATGTTGCAAATCATTACTCAACTAATAAAATTTAATAAGGGTTAGAACTAAGAGATATATCTAGTTGTCATATTATTAAATAAAAATAATTATACAATATGAGTAATGGAAATTTTAAGGAAAATTATTTGTTTGAGATAAACTTTGCTGCTAAGAAGTTGTTGAGAATCACCCATCTTATGTGATTATGAAGAGCACATTACATTAAATAATTATAAAATTTTGTTGAAAGTTATATGTGTGTGTGTCTTTGTGGTT
>APFE030861122.1:13014-36139 GCA_000404065.3 Pinus taeda
TATCTGCACTTTACTTAATGTATATGTGATTGCTAATCTGTGGCTAATAAGAAGAAAAATAAGTAAACTGCTCTAAGCATAGAACATACCATAATTTAACATGGTATCAAAGCTGAAGTGAAGACAAAGCCCAAGCAAGAGCAAGAGCAAGAGCAATCACCGAAGAGAAGGTTGGCAAGGCTATCTTAAAAAGAAATCATGGGGTCCTCAATACACTTCCCTACTGAAGACAAACTCCGTGAGAAGTCTGACTATCACGGATGGAAGATGTCTCTCGATCTAACATTAGAAGAGCAGAAAGTGTTGGACCATGTGAGGGGCGGGATTGTTGAGCCTCTATCAAATGCATCCGCTACTGCGAGGAACAAATGGACCAAGGGAGAAGTCAAAGCAAGGAAGATCATCCGGGACTCTATCGAAAAGCGCTTGGTAACCTATGTTTCGAAGCTGAACACCTCCAAGGAAATCTACAATAGACTGGTGAGTTTATTTAAAGTTAATGATGCAAATCAAGCCTTGTTTCTTAGAAATAAGTTGAAAGAAATTAAGAAGGGCAAAGATGAGAGTATGCAAGCATATTTCTTAAGGATCACCGAGATCAAGAACGATCTCCTATCTATTGGGGAAGTAATTCCTGACACGGAAATGATACTCACAACTATTGGAGGACTGCCATCTGAATGGTATATATTCATGACTACTCTTCTCAACAATAATGTAATTCCTGGATTTGAGGAAGTGATGGCCAGATGCATTCAAGATGATTGTGCTCATGATGACAGAATTATCAGCTTGGAAGATTATTGTGAGAAGCTTTACAACATTATTGCCACATATACATCAAAGTTTGCAAGTATTAAGGGGTATGTCACAGGGAAAGCAGTTATTGAAGCATTAGAGTTTGATTTAACCATCAAACATGAAATCAAGCATATCTTCATCAACAAGCCCACTTTCAAGAAGTATACTGAGGTAGATGAGGTTTATAGAAAGCTAATAAATCTTTCTATACCAACTGATGAAAGATGGGATGAGTTATGTGACACCATTGAGTAAAAAAGTTTTATCTCCAATAGATGTGCTCTAGCTCTGAAATTTTGTGGAGGGGCTAGAACACATGAGATCTCCAAGACCCAGAAATCGTTTGGAGAAATTCCACCAAGATGAGGAGTTATTAAAATAATTCATATTTTTAATGGGAAATATTAATGGGTATTAATAAAGATATGTGTGAGAAGCTTCTAAAAGACGAGGATCAAGTCCGTTTTAATCTTAGCCATTGATTAGAGACTTAATCTCGACCGTTGATTCATCAACAAGAAAAGTATAAGAGAAGACTTGAGAGTCATTTGGAGATACATCTGGCAAATACTCAGTAGCTCGAGGGAAATCGATTATCAAGGAGAAGGAGTTCAATTTCAGAGGGAGAGTTGCAGGGTGAAGGAAGAGGAGGGTTTCAGCATCAGCCAAAGACTGAGGAGGAGGTGACGTAGTGCTTGAGAGAGACATTGCAGAGGGAGAGCTCTGAGAGACAGCGCATCAGGGACAAGATCTCATGTAGTCCTCACGCAGATGATGCAGGGGTGACACAGGGAAGGATAAAGGGTCTTTGTGGTGTCAAAATTTCTCCTCGCTGAGGAGGAAAATTATCTCAGGTGTTTTTTTGAAGGTTTCTCTATGTACTGCAAAATTATTCCTTGTAAAGAGATTTTTGCTGAAGAATAATAAATAAACCCTCATCTGCTGCACCGGTTTTCCCACATTGGGTTTTTCCAAGGACAATTGTCGAAAAATAACTGTGTCGATGTGATTGATTCTTGTGCTTGTATATTACTGTTATTTTTTTTCTCTATGCTATTATGTGATGACTGCAGTATAATTTATTTTAATGTTTGCTGAAGGGTTTTGTAAACAACTTATTGTGAGAAATAAGTAGGAGAAATAAATTAGTTACTGTAGTAGAATTTTGTGTCAGAAATACTAACATGGTATCAAAACAGAGATCAGGCAACAGAGAATTTGCTATGAGTCAGGAGCATGATGTCGGGGCATCAACTCAGAAGGACCCACGCAGATCTCCAAAGGGAGAAGAGAGCACGAGGAACATGGATCAGGATTATTCTATGTTAGCTTCCAGACTAGAAGAAGAAGTCGCTTGCTTAGTGAGCTCTGCCTCCTTTGAGGTTTGGTATATAGATAGTGGAGCTTCCTGGCACATGATAGGAATACGAGAATGTTTTTCGAATTATCAGGAAGAAAGGACGAACTTCCAGATCACCATGGGAAATAAGTCAAAATGTATCCTCGTAGGAAGAGGTACCGTAGTATTTCAAATAGAAGCAGGGGATCGTCTTCGAGCAACCAATGTGCTGCATGTGTTGGGATTGGGGATGAACTTACTCTCTGAATCTCAGCTTCAAAACAAGGGCTATGATGTTTTCTTCATTAAGGAGAAAGTATATGTCAAACACCCGAGTTGGAAAAAGAAGGCCCAGATTGGAGTCAGAAGTAACAAGTTGTATAGATTACAACTAGAATCTCCAATGGCACTGATAGGCAGCAGAGGGGAGAAAGATTTGAATGAACTATGGCACAAGAGGATGGGACACTTACACCATGGGGCTCTAAGAATTCTCGAGAGAACAATATCAGGAGTTCTAGAGTTAAGTACCGAATGAGATGATGCATGCAGAGGATGCACACTAGGTTAGTACGCTAACGCTGCATTTTCCAGAAGCAACAATAGGGCTAAGAGTGTTCTGGGATTGATACACTCAGATATCTGTAGATCTATGTCCACAAGAGCTCTTAGTGGTGTCGAGTACTTCGTTACCTTCATTGATGACCATTCCAGAAAGACTTGGATCTACTTTCTAAAAACTAAGGATGAAGTTTTTGGTCGATTCAAAGAGTTCAAGGCTCTAGTTGAGAATCTGGCAGGAAAGAATATAAAGATATTGCGCTCAGACAATGGTGGAGAATACATCGACAAGGACTTCATTGATTTTTGCGTAAGGGAAGGCATCAAAAGAGAGTGGACAACCCCTATAATCCGGAGCAGAATGGAGTAGTAGAATGGAAGAACAAGACTATTGTTGAAGCAGCTAGGGCAATGTTGTATGATCAGGATGTGCCCAAGTTTATATGGGAAAAAGCATGCAACATGGCAGTGTAGGTCCAGAATAGAACTCCTCACAGGGCATTAGGTAAGATTACTCCTGATAGTGTCTTCACCGGTAAGAATCCCGAGATGAGTCATTTCAGGATATTTGGGAGTTTTGCACACTGCCATGTACTTGAAGAAAAGAGGAAGAAATTGGATGAGACTGCAGAGAAAGGATATCTTGTGGGATATAACGAGAATGCTAAGGCATATAGAGTCTATCTTCCGGGGAACAGGAAAATTGTTATTTGACAGGATGTAAAGTTCATGGAGGACAAAACTTCAGGAAATCCTGAGAACTGCCTTCCGAAGAGCAGTCAAAGGATGATTCGTTGGTCCAGCCACTTTGTCTAGCACTAGCACCAATATTTCTTCTAAAGGCAAAACTCCAGAAGTATCACAACAGGTGGAGTCTAGAGGAGGAGCAGATAGATATACCCACTACTAGTGGTAGAACGAGTTGGGAACTTCAACAGATAATACGAGATGCAAAGAATTTTGCCGGAGTGCCCAGGAACGAGAAAAGGGAGCATAAATAGCGAGACAGATACCAAGCCTTGGTGGCTCAGGTTGGAGAACCCTCTAGTTTTCAGGAGGTCATTTATCATCAAGTATGGGTAGATGCTATGGTGGAGGAATACAGTTCCATAATGGTCAGTGATGTCTGGGAAGTGGTACCTAGGCCTCAGGACAGGTCAGTTGTAGGTTCGAGATGGCTCTACAAAGTCAAATACGCTGCAGATGACAGTGTGGAAAAATACAAAGCCAGGTTTGTGGCTAAGGGGTATGCTAAGAAGGAAGGGATAAACTACGAAGAAACCTTCGCCCCAGTAGCCAGGTATACTTCTATTAGATCTGTGATATACCTTGTAGCACAGATGGGGTGGGAAATTCACCAGATTGATGTCAAAGCGGCGTTCTTGGACTGGGTGATAGAAGAAGAAGTATACATTGAACAACCAGAGGGTTTTGAGACACATGAGAAGAAATCTCATGTATGCAGGTTGAAGAATGCCTTGCATGGGTTTAAACAGGGACCTAGAGCATGGTATGATCGGATTGATTGCTACTTGCAGAACATGGGATTCGTCAAGAGTGACGCAGATCCTAATCTCTACTATCTTGTTGTAGGGAATGAGCCTCTAATCCTGGTATTATATGTGGATGATCTTTTCCTGACAGGCTCATCCAGACTCATAAAAAATTGTAAGGAGAACCTAGCAACAAAATTCGACATGAAGGATTTGGGATGGATGCATTATTTCCTGGGGTTGGAAGTTTGGCAACATAAGGGTGAAATTTTCCATGGACAAGGGAGATACGCTACAAAGATTTGAAAAGGTTCAAAATGCAACACTGTAGACCTAGGGCTACTCCAATGATCACCAACTGGAAGAAGATTGATGCATCCGAAGATAAAGAAGCTGATCCCACCTTGTATAGGCAGCTCATAGGGTCCCTAATGTATCTGGTACCAGGCCAAACATTTGTTACACTGTCAACACCCTCAGTCAGTTCATGGTGGAACCAAAGAGGGCGCACTAGGCAACAACCAAGCATGTTCTCAGATATATATCGAGGAACAATCACGCATGGACTAATGTACACCCAAGGCAATGACATCAGGTTGAGTGGGTTCACTGACGCAGATTTTGCTAAAAGTTCAGTAGATCGGAAAAGTACCACTGGGTACTATTTAAACATTGGATTAGGAATGACCTCCTGGTGTAGTAGGAAACAAAAATCCGTGGCTCTGAGCTCAGCTGACACTGAATATATGGCAGCTAGCACAACTTCGTGTGAAGCCATATGGCTTAGCAAATTGCTTTTGAATCTATTTAGGAGAAAGATGGAAGCGACCAGTATTTTGTGTGAATCAGAGTTGCATCAAGCTCTCTGAGAATCCCTTCTTTCATGATCGGTTGGTCACTTCATTAGAGACTCTGTCCAACAAGGGGCAGTACAGTTGAGGTACACCCCAACAGGAGAACAGGTGGCAGACATCCTCACCAAGGCTCTAGGAAGAACAAAGTTTGTTTATGTAAGGTAGAAGATGGGGATGGTTTTAGTAGCAAAAGAAAATAGTATAAAGAGTTGTAGTGCAATAGTTAATAGTGGCAGTGCTATGGGCAATATGATGCAACACATTCAGAGGGAGTTGTCGTATAGATGTAGCAGTGACAGTTGCAGTGTCATAGGCAGCAGTACAGGTTGCAACAACATAGTAGGTGAAGGGCAGTAGGCTGAGCATCAACAACGCAGAGGACCGATGCCGTGAATCAGTGTGATGCTTCTATTAGGAAGTATTGCTAGAGCACATACGTCGCTAAGAGGGAGTGTTGCTTTTGGGTAGCATCGGATGTGCTCTAGCTCTGAAATTTTCTGGAGGGGCTAGAACACATGAGATCTCCAAGACTTAGAAATCGTTTGGAGAAATTCCACCCGGATGAGGAGTTATTAAAATAATTAATATTTTTAATGGGTTCCTAAGTCTAAACTTAGGAAAATAAAAATATTAATGGGTATTAATAAAGATATGGGTGAGAAGCTTCTAAGAGACGAGGATCAAGTATGTTTCAATCTTAGTCGTTGATTAGAGACTTAATCTCGACCGTTGATTCATCAACAGGAAAAGTATAAGAGAAGACTTGAGAGTCATTTGGAGATACACCGAGCAAATACTTAGTAACACGAGGGAAATCGATTCTCGAGGAGGAGGAGTTCGATTTCAGAGGGAGAGTTACAGGGTGAAGGAAGAGGAGGGTTTCGGCATTAGTCAGAGACTGAGGAGGAGGTGACGCAGTGCCTTAAAGAGATAATGCAGAGGGAGAGCTCTGAGAGATAGTGTAGACAAGGACGAGATCTCACGCAATTCTCACGCAGATGACGCAGTCCTCATGCAGATGATGCAGGGGTGACGCAGTGAAGGATAAGGGTCTCTGTGGTGTCAAAATTTCTCCTAGCTGAGGAGGAAAATTATCTCAGGTGTTTTCTTGAAGGTTTCTCTATGTACTGCAAAATTATTCCTTGTAAAGAGATTGTTGCTGAAGAATAATAAATAAACCCTCATCTTCTGCACCGGTTTTCCCACATTGGGTTTTTTCCGGAGACAATTGTCCAAAAATAATTGTGTTGATGTGATTGATTCTTGTGCTTGTATATCACTTTTATTTTTTTCTCTATGCTATTATGTGATAACTACAGTGGAATTTATTTTAATGTTTGCTGAAGGGTTTTGTAAACAACTTATTGTGAGAAATAAGTAGGAGAAATAAATCAGTTACTGCAGTAGAATCTCGTGTCAGAAATTCCAACACAGACAACAGGACAAAATTTTAGGGGCCATGTCATCAAACAACTTCCTCGAAGATAGTGCCAGCGTCTCAACAATTTAAGCAGTTCTATATTTTTGTACTATTTTTGTAAATTAGTTCAGATGTTTCTAAAGCCTTATATTATTGTATAAATAAACAGTAACTCGATGTATTAAGGGTTGAACCCTTGCATGAGTTTTTCTAAAGCAGAATTATATCAAACTGAATTCACTTACATTAATGAAAGGATTTTGGATTTACTTCAAACAACTTGTCTCTTTGTGAGTTTGTCTTTATGTTTTCACTTCATCTTTGTTATTCTACATGTATTTAAGTTTTGTGAAGATAATTGGGTAAGAGAAAACTGAATATCAGTGTATCTTAAATCCCCATGAAGTTATAATCTATTTTAGGGAATAGTTTATTGGACTATCCATTTTTATAAGCTCCTCTACATTTATAAATTGTCAACCATCTTCATAAGGTTAAATATATTTTGTTGGACTGTAAACATTGTTTACTTGCATGCTTCCATATGATTAACTAAAATTTAGTCTGGATATTTAGGAAACCATAGTTTCTTATAATTCTGCCTTTCCATACACTATATATCAAACCACTGTTCAGAGGTAAAGAATCAACCCTTTCATAGTATGCAGTATTAATAAGGATTAAACACTTGCGTTAATCTGCTCATCACATTGGTCATCCAAATTTTTTTTTTAAACAAACAAAATATTTTAGATGCTCTGGCATAATTAATTAACCTAGAATTATCTCAGAGGACAACAACTCACATCTCTGATTTAGGGTTTTGGGCACCAGTCGCAGGCACATAACAGGAAGGATTCGACTGTAGTTGCACACACAAAAGCTCATTTGTGTGACTGGAGCCTTCCAGTCGCACAAACAACTCTCCATCCATGCGACTGGGGGTTTAGAGAAGAAGAGTTTAACTGGGTTTTCCCCTAGGAGAGGGGTTTTGCCTTGGTTGAGTGCCTACATCCCGTGTCTCTTGTTCTTGTGATCTTCATGTATTTTTGATTTGGTAATTGCTTGTTGAAAGATAACATAATAAAGAAGTATTGAAGGCAATACATACACAAGTAATTATCAAGAATAGAGGAATCAAAGCCCTAATATCTACAAGTACTGATTTCTCTACACTGAGGGGGGGAGTAGCCCCTAGGAGGGCACTCCTAGCAACTCTGGGTTTGTGATTGCATTTTACTTAATTATAGAATATTTATTGGAGTCCACAATTATAAGGGAATTGATATTTTTACTAAGAGCAATTAACCTCATCTTTGTAGCATTTTGCTCCCTTGAGGGATTTTATTTTCGTTGTTTAAATATTTTTGTAGCATTTTAAACCTTGGATAATATTATAATAGCCATGTATAACATAGTGTTCCATGGTGACACATCCCCTAGGGTGGGGGGCATGCCCCACGTTTCCCATGCTCTGGGATAGGGGGATACCTAGGGAAATGTTTCTCCACATCCCCCTTTGGGGCAAACTTGGGGTAACACATGGGGCAACATTTCCATAGTGTGGGAGATGTGTATGCCATAAAGGGGATGTTTGGATGCCCCACGCCCCCCCCCCCCCCCCAACCCCCCCCTCAGATTTTTTGTCTAACAATCCATGAAGATAGGACAAAAAATAAGGGATATAGCTTTGAGGAGTCTAGGAACATGGTAATTAATGGTAATATAAATTCTTAAAATGGTGACGTTTTCCTTTATCTTACCTTTTCTATTATTACTTTTTTTACATTTTCATTAATTGTTTCACAATGTTTCAGAGTGGTTCCAACTTCATCAGACTTCATATGGAGAAAGTTGAATTTCCTATGCCATTCAAAATTCAGTAGACTTAACAGTTTTCAGGATTTCCGGATTGGCAGGATTATAGCATTTCCACTGGATTGCACAATGATGAATTTGCATGGGAAGAACTGTTTTATTTTTATTTTACCACTATTATATTATTATTTTTATATTTTATGATTTTAGAGATGGGAACCTCTATATTAGGGATCTTGACGCCCCCCACCCCCCTTGAATTTTTCTCAAATTTGGAGTGCTCCTACATGTCCCCTTGTGTGTCTCCCCGCTTCCATGCTCTCCTGTCCTGGAAACTTTGTGGAACATAGGTATAATATGGTTATATTCACAGTTGAAGCTATCCGTTGCTAAGGTGAATTCTTTGCTAAGATATTTTTATTCCATGTGCATGTTTTAAATCGATTAAGAAACTTTCATGTCTTAGCTCTTAAGGACCACTTTCCCTGAAGGGATTCTATGTTTGCTAGTGCCATTAATTGTTTGTCCATCACTTTCCTTTAAATACTTAACGTTTCTTTTCCAAGGTATAAAGTAGTAGTTATATTATATGACGTGTATTGTGGCTTAGATGATTTTCCTATCTATTTCATAATGAAAAGGGGCGGATTTCTTATTTTAATAAACAGATGATATTTATAATAATGATCCGTACTCACTCTAGCTTGAAATGTTGCCGCAGGCTGTTCTGACAAGAAAAAACAGTATCAGCGGGGTAATGTACAAAGATGAACCAGCCATATTTGCTTGGGAACTTATAAATGAACCTCGTTGTCTTTCAGATGTGTCTGGTCAGACTCTTCAGGTAAATGTAAATAGATCATTGTGACTAATACTTGAGGATTGGACAAGATCAGTTAAATGAGTTGATGCTAGTCACTATTTGGAATTCCCAGTTTTGGGTGGAGAGTTGAAACTCATTCTGTGTATATTAGTGGTTGATTCGACTTGAAAAGATTCCACATTACTAAAATATATTTCATACAAGTCTATGATATTGTCTTCCTAAACATGGGAGTCATGTGCAAATTACTTCTATTTATGTACTCATCAAAGTAGTTTCTCCTGTGAATGCAGGCATGGATTACAGAAATGGCACAGTTTGTAAAGTCAATTGATAGTAATCATCTTCTGACTGTTGGTCTTGAAGGCTTCTACGGGCCCACAACGCCTGAAAAGTTTATCATGAACCCTGGAGATTGGGCACAGGCACTTGGTTCTGATTTCATTCGCAATTCAAGAATTGAATCTCTTGATTTTGCATCAGTCCATGCTTATCCTGACAGCTGGTGGGTAAATTCTGAGGGATCTATTTTAGTGAAACTCTTTTAGTCAAGTGGCAGAGTGGTAGTTCTTTGTTATCTTCAGATTCCATTCTTTCTTTTACTCCTTGCAGGTCTTCTTTCCATATTATAACAGATTTTTGCCCGAGTATTGTCAATGCAGGGTTCCAGACAAGGAGCTTGTGGACAAGCTCAAATATTTCTCTAAATGGGTGACATCTCATATTGATGATGGAGAGCAAGTTCTAAAGAAACCTGTGCTTTTCACAGAGTTTGGACTGTCCTCTCTGTGTCAAGACTATGAAGCAAGCCACAGGGACCTATTATTGAAGACAATGTATGATAAGATATATGAGTCAGCAAAGAAAGGGAGAGCTGGGTCTGGATCTCTGGTTTGGCAATTTGTATTAGAAGGGATGGAAGAATATGGGGATGAATTTTCCTTTGTCCCATGGCAGCGGTCCTCAACATATAAATTGATTGTGGAACAATCCTGCAGATTGCAAACTCTTGTCGAAACTGAATCTGAAGGTAAGCAAAGTCTATCTGTTGCATGTTCCAAGCTGATAAATTAGTAAGATCGCTTGTGATCTACATAATAGAAACCTTTGGAATGATAATGCTACACTGAACTTAAAAGGCAAGCAGGCAGGAAGCCGATTACTGGAGGTTATAGATTGTTCCGCCAGTCACATTGTGAAGACCCTGTAGTTCTGGAGATACATAGACAGGCATCCGACCTTAGAAAAGATCTGAAGTATGAAAGGATATAGTGTATAAATATTGATTACCGTTGTTACTGTACTTTTGAGACCCGAGATGTGTTTGGGTATGGTATTATAAAAGTTCATCTTGATAGATCTGTTGAAGCTCACTTGTACAGTTCAACATTGCGACACCGTACTTCTGGAATAATATTCTTTGCTCCAAGAAAATCTAAAAGGGCTATTTTTGAAGCCTTTCACACAATTTTTTGAGAAGAAATAGATTGGGCATCTTAAACTGACAGATATTATAATAGGTTCTTTGTGATGGAATAACTGTGCTTATTTAGTACGACCTATATGTGAACTATATTATGTTCCATTTTAATGTTGATGATCCTCTGCATGAATTGAATAATGGTTTCTGATTTTTGCACATTGCAAAAGGTGAAGAAAATTCAGCTCTTTCACAAAAAAAAAAAGGGATAACGGCAAGCTTGGCTTACCTCTTAAATGGTTCCTGGGTGTCTTGTTAACAGGTCATCTGTTCATATTGTTGCTCTTCTATTTGTTTTATACCACAGAAACTGAACTCAGTGCACAATTTGAACATTGCTCATTAGTAATCCTTCTTTGTCTGCTTTATACTAGTCACAACATAAAAGCACTTGGACTGCTTTATAAAATCTTAAAAGAGATACAATAATGCCACATTGGGGCCCTGCTTTATGTTGTACGCAATTATGTGTTACAACTGTGAAATGCAAAACCACGACAAATCTGAAATTTTCTATTCCTTGGTGGGATACGACCATAGTCAACTGGGGGAGGTAACTGTAAATTTTGTGAATTATTTTCTGTCTACAGCCCTGACAATTCTTAATTGGAATGACTCCCTTGGTAACTGTAAGAGTTTTGGTGGTCACCTTGGAGTAAGTGCTAATGCATTTGGTCCTTTTCAAATGTTGCAAGGGTTAAAAGGATCTTATGCCAGAGGTTGGTTAGTCAAGGAATCCTATATGTTGGTGATGCCTTCTATTTGGAGTGTATTTTCTCATCAACTTGCAAGAGATGCATATTTGGCATGTTCAATCTTACCATCGTTCTTTTTGGGGGCAGTCCATATCTCTGTTTGGTAATGTTGCTGGTTTGATGTTAAGGCTATTTGAGAGTGAGTTCGACCAAAACATAAGTCAGTTGCACAAAAACTACATTATGTCTGCTTCCATCTCCAGTTTAAAGATGGTGTTATTGATACCTCAATACATTTGGATATCGTTGCCATATTGCTTGGGATTTCCTTTGGTGTGGCTGCACGGCTGTTCATATTAAGTTTTTCCGCAGAGAAGTTGTTCATGTTAGGTCCCATATGGGGATAGTCTGCTCTCTCCTACAGGGATTCCATTTCTGGTTTAGAGATTCACATCGCTCATTTTGGACTTTCATACCGATGTTGATGGTCATGACACGGCCAACTAAAATTAATACTCAGGGTTCGTACAAGTGATGGTTATGGAGAGAAGATGGGAAAAAATATTGAAGAAAAACAAAAAAGGAAAATAAAGAAAATTGGTGGTGGATTTAATATATATGTTAGAGAGAGCAATAGAGAAGACCAAGTCAAAAAGTTAAAATCTTGATTGAAAAACAAAAAAATTTAAAAAAGAAAATTGAAAGAAAATAAAAAATAAATAAAAAAGTTGAAGGAAAAACAAAGAATATTGAAGAAAAACAAAAAAGGAAAATAAAGAAAATTGGTTTTGGATTTAATATATATGTTAGAGAGACCAATAGAGAGGACCAAGTCAAAAACTTAAAATCTTGAATCTAAAATAATCAGAAAAACAAAATTTAAAAAAGAAAATTGAAAGAAAATAAAGAAAGAAAATAAAAAATAAGGAAAAACAAATTGAAGGAAAAACAAAGAGAAAACAAAGAAAATTGGTTTTGGATTTAATAGACATGTCTCTGTGTGAGAAAGTGTAATAGAGAAGACCAAGGCATAAAAATTTAAAATCTTGAATCCAAAATAATCCGAAAAAATGAAAGGAGGGAAACAAATTGAAAGATAAATAAAAATAAAATAAAATAAAGAAAATTAAAAGTAAAATATTATGTTGTGAAATTATACTATGTGGTGTAGAGTTACAAAGAATTAAATATAGGGTTAATTTGATGTAAAATTACTGTAATAATATAGATTCTCTGTGATTAATAACAAATTTTATTATGATATTATGATGGATTTGAGTATCTAAATAAATAATATATATATATTATAGTTAATTATTATGAATAATATATATACACAAAAAGAGAATTCACAATTGTTCATTATGAGTTTATATATTTATTGGAATTTTGCAATTCTAAATAGTTGAATAAGAATCAATAAGAGAGTTTCAATGACTATGCAATATAAATGTATATTTTAACTGAATCAAAATAAAATAAGTATTTGGGCATTTTAAGCTATTTTGGATGAAAATATGCTTTTTAAATTGACTAAGCAATTGTCAATATCTCACTGAAATGGATATGCCACTAAAGCAAAACTTGGAAGGCTTAAGTATAATTATTTAAGGCACAAGTATTCAAATTATTGCTAATGTTAAATGTCAATACTTGAAAATTGGGATTAAGAAAAACACTAGAAATCAAAATTATTATTATAGATGAATAGTAAGAAAAGTGGATTAAATTAGACACTAAAATCAAAACTATCAATATCTTAATAGGCTTATGTATTACAACTTGTTAATATTGAGTGTTAAATAATGATTTATTAACGTGAAAAGATGCTATTTTTGACTTCTTCAATAGGACAAACTCACCCTATGTGATCACCATCTTTTAAAATTCCAAAAGATATAAAAAAATGATTTAAATTTTTTAAAGGGCACAAAGATTTGAACCTTAGTGGGAAAATATTCTTACTCCCTCTTAACAATTGAACCAAAACCATATTAACAATCAAGACATACTTGCCATGCCTTATTGCTTTAAATGCAACTTTCTAATTCTTTTACCATAAATGTTAGAAAATTGCTATAAGTTTGCATTCTCTATTGTCTGAGTATATTGTTTGGAAGTTTATTCCATGATTCTCATGTTATGCTTGTGATTGGTACATTTGTTTTTTATTTTTTATTTTTTTATTTTGACTTTTTTTCATTTTATTTTCATACTATTCATGCTGTAATAAATTTCTATTTACTTTTCCTTTCATTTCTATCACCAAAGATTAAATTTTGCTCATAAAAACATTTTCATTATAGCCACCAAATATGTATATGTAAATTGAATTTTTTGTTTCATTTCTTTATGTATATGTGTTGATCACATTACCGAAAACCATGAATTGTTTTACTCATGGTTTGAATTTTCTTTTTTTAGACTGCCATTTTCTTGACTTTCTTAATTCAAAAGTTATTAAAAATGTAAAATGTTATAACTTTTTCCCAAATTAAAACACAATTATAGTTCATTTCCTGATCATGGTTCTTACCATTTCAACTATCGCTCAAATTTACCTTTCATTTTATTATGGTATATATTTATGAAAATGATTATGAATGATTTACTTCCCAAAATATAGCTAAGGTGGCTTCCAAATCCAAAGTTTTAGCACTCAGGTGGCTTCCAAATCCAAAGTTTTAGCACTCGAGTTCAATTAGGCAATCAAGAGTGGGTCTATAATTAAGAGTGGCGTAGTAGGTGGCACTATGTGACGCCTTTCTTAGGATCAGATGTTAATGACTATAATTTACAAGTTAATGGCTACATTTATACTTTTCTCTTAAGTATCCTTATTCACTCATGCTAATACGAAATCATGGAGATTTTGCCATTGATTATATATTTGTATTATTCTTAATAAGTTATGATAGATGTTGGACATTATTTAGAGATTATTATGTTCTTTTGAGTTTCATTATGCACAAGTTTTTATGAAATGATCACGGTCACTTAAGATACGTTATGTTGTGGATTAGCCCATGTTGATTGATTATGTGTGCGTGAGTACTACGATTGTAGGGATACTATTTTCGGGACACACCAACTTTGGTTAGAGTTGGGAATGATCCAAAATAATTAATATAAAAACTATTATGAAAACACAACTTGGAAAGGCATTTAGTTCAATGTGGATGATACATTCCTATGAAACCATTGGTATTTTGTGAGGAAATTCATGTAAGTAAGTACCTATTTTTGGGTCATGTTATGCTTCCAAAGTAAATGTAGGTTTTTAGCCTAGAGGAGCCTGAGTTATATTTGGTGATGTTCATGTGACCTATTTCATATTACCCTAACCCTAATTTTGCCCTATTTTTTTGTGAATTGTAATTATCATTTGTAATGAAAGTTTACTTTTGTTCTTAGTGAGAAAAGGTGTTGGAACTTTTACTGGCGAAAATAAGGGAAGCCTAATTTTGTATGTTGTTGAGATCCTATATTTTTTGGGAAATGAGTAGGTTTGTTGCCTATGTTTTTAGATAGTTTCTACATTATTCAAGAAATTAGTCTTTGTGGGTAGATAAGGTTGGAAGTATTGAAGCCCCAAGGAAATACTCTTCCTAGATTCTTGGCTTTGTTGAAAAGCTCCAATATTGCTAGAGGTACTACATCATCATGGCATGAGTCAATAGAGTTCTTCTTCACACTCGATCCTTGCAAAGACGTGTGTTGGTGCCAAAGGCCTATCCACTAGTTAGTTAAACTATGTCTTTTGGATATTATTGTGTGATTTGACTTGTGGTTTTGTATTTGAGCATGGTTATTTATTCTTCCCAATTGGGTGTTTAGTTGAGAGTACTTAATTTCCTTCATTGAGTTGAGGCCCTACAATTGGGGAACCAACACATCTAGTTTTGTTTTGTTTGTAAGGAAAAAACACATTTGCTGTGTTTTCCTCCAAAGTTAATTGCTTCAAGTTGAAGTTTGGTTTACACCAGTTGTTGGTATTTTTCAAAATATTGGAAAACACGAGTATACCTAATAATTATGGTATTTGTCTTATGTTTCTAAATAGTTCTTACTAATTTGTTATTGTTTAGAAAATTGAAGATAGGAAAATGAATCTTGAATAATTGCCTTGATTTTACACTATTGGAGTTGCATGTCTTAATGCTCGTCCATGCTAGGTTTCGGTTATTGCATATGGTTTCAAAGCCTACGTCATGAGAAAAAACACCCTTAATAACCCTCAAACACTGATCAAGAAAGTAATGAACCCTAATGTGAATTGAGTAGAGTATGGTAGCATACATAATACCCATCTGCTACTTGCCCTCTCGCCCCTTAGTTGAACCAATAAAAGAAGTGTGCTTTGGAAGCACTTAATTTTGAAACATGAACGAATACCTCGCCTATCTTGATCCTTTCGTAAAATTGCAAGACAAGCTTCACCTTGTGATGCAAGAGCATCCTTGGCGTTTTGGCAACCTTGCACACCCAAAATATTTCTAGTTATGTTTTGTTTTATTTCTTGTTTTTTATTATTTTTAGCATGACAAAGGTTAGCTATTTAGATCAATGCACTCTCATACTTGGATTTAAGGTCTAAAATTTCAATATGTTATAGAGGATATCTTCCTCCACCTTCAAACCAAATATTGAATTCAAGTATTTCTCATGAGCCAATGCATAGGAATTTAAATATTTCTATAGAAACATGGATTTATTATTTTGAATTCTGTGCATTAACTACTTGGCTTTAGAGTTTGAAATTTTATATATTGTAGAGGACCGTCTATTATACCTTCTTATCAAATTTCATAAAAAGATATGGAATTTTAGGGGCATCCCTAAGTCAAACATAAAGCATGACAACAAAACTCATAATTCCTTGACATATTTATTTTCCAATTTTGAATATTCAAGCCATGAAGGTTGGGTTATATCTGGAACTTAAAGAGTATTATTAGCCATGTATTAATTGAATACATGTTTGAGCTTACTTAGAAAAATGAAAAGGTTTGGGAATCAAATAGATAGTCCCATGGCTTAAATATTTAGGAGATTGATGTAATAGTGGCCTTTTGCCCTCCTTTGATTTGGTATGTGTGGTGTTGTTTGCTATGGGTTCTATAGACCTATGCATTGGCTCTGTGGATGTAAAAAGACCTGAGAAAATTGGTTGTGGGCTTAATAAAGCTATAAATGATGCTTTTGAATGTATTCATTGAAAATATTAATGTGATTTCAATTGGTGACAAACTCTGTGTGGAATGTTCATTAATATTTAGTGCATTTATAGATTTATTGTTGTTGTGTTAGTTCTTCAATGTGGCTTTGATTGTAAGCACCCTATGCACTACATCAAGTAGCATTAGAACACACTCTATAGATTTTGGAAAGAAAGAGAAGACACCAGCATATTAAATTGTTGGGAAGGAAGAAAGTGAGATTTATAATTTATAGGAGAAAGACTTAGACCTTTTTATAAATGGTGGTGGTTTTCATAACAATTAGAAATCACTAAGAGTATTCATTGTTGAAGATAGTACCAAGAGTACGTTAGCATGCACATGGTGATTGGAGTGAGAATTACCGAAAGAATATGAATAAATATGATACTAAGGAGGAGAAATAAGAGAAATATTGAAAATATATTATATATGGAAGAGATAAGAAATGAGAGAAATCCAAGAAATATAGAAATGGTATAAATGAGAAGAATAATTGAAGATCTAGAAGCCATACTTGCTAGTAACCTTGGAGATACTTTAGATGTCGAAAGAGAAGGTGGATTGCATTGGTAATCAACACTCGTATGTCGAAGAGTTGGAAGATGAACCAAAGATTACAAAAGAACACAATAACAATAGGATAATGGCCTTGGTTTGCAATTAATCAAATTCTTTACAAACAGAGGTAATGCTGAAAAAGTGGTATCTCATTCTGATGGTAGTTTAAAGCTTGTGTATTGTTTAATGGGAGTGTTAAAGTAGAGGATCCATATATAATAAAGTTTGTTGCTACATAATTGAGAGGACATATTGCATTATGGTGGAATCATGTTCATATATAGAGTGAGAAAACACAAGGAGAAGATTAGAACTTAGAATAAGATGGTAAGAAAGATAAAGAAATGGCTTTAACCAGTAGAATTTATTTAGACAAAGTCCACAACTTAAGAAAGAAGGAAATTAATATTAGAGAACACATTGAAGAATTCTATAGATGGGGAATTCATTGATGTGTAAACTATCATGGATATTCGATTTGACAGTTCGTCACAACATATCTAATAAATTTATATTGAAAATTCGAAATCTATACTATGATGGTTATTTTCCTTAGATTTCTGGATTTATTAAGTTACTGTTTTTATGCATGTAATATATAAAATGTAGAAAATAGGGAATAGAAAAAATGCAATCAATCTATAATAACACATGATATGACCTGGGGAACCTTCTAGGGGAAAACCCAACTGGAAGGTGATACTTTTTTTCTCTCTATTTCTTTGAATGGAAATGAATGCAAGTACAAAGAAGTGAGACCTGTGGCCCCTGGGATCTATACTGCACACACACTCTCTATTTTATCTCTCCCTATACAGTCTCAACTAATCTATTCATGTATGGAACAAAATGCACTCAAATAAAATGGAACCTCTTTTCCTCCTAGTGTCTTGGTTATAACACAACTTGATAGTCTACTAGTGATTGAGTTTGACTCGTTGAACTCTTAGCTAGAGTTACAATATTGACTCTTCTAGAGTCTTCTCTATCATGATCACATTGATATTCCATTTTCCATGATAATGGGGGGTGAATGGCATCCTCTCGAATCATGGTGGTAAATATAGGAAGGTCAACTTTCAGGTGGCATAGCTTTTGCCTATAGACTTTGATCTATGCACATAATAGTGTTAGGGGGCGAAAAAATTAAGCGAAAATTTTTTACGCCCAAAAAACAATGTTTGATGCCACAAACTATTTCTAGAAGAACTCCATTTTACCAAACTAGGAACAATTGGTATAAAATGGTCCTATTGTTGATGCTGGACCTACCAACATGTCAGGGGATCTCCTCGGTAAGATGTCCCAACTAGACCTCACACCGTTTGGAGACGAAGTCCCAGCAGTGGGTAGTAAATCTATCTCTTGACTACAATAATGTGCAGAGGTAAGAAAGATATCATTGCCGGAAGTAGGTGTGTGACCTTGCAGTGAGTCAAGAGAGATGCATGGGGAGGTTCTAACACATAGAGGGAAAACAAGTGTGTCCCTTAGAAGCCTGTAATAGTACGTAGCCTGAAAGGGACACACAAGCTGAATGACATCACAAATTGGAAAGCAGAATAGTCGACAGTCCAAAGTGATGAGTTAAACCAACAACACGCTTCAATAAGATTCATACAATCACATATGAAGTACTCCATACATTAATGCATAAGTAAAACTACATACATCTTTAAAGTAACCAGAATAGTTGAACTACAATAACAACATATGCATGAAATGTGTTGGCTCTGTTATATTATATAAAGTGAAATTTCCATCCATGCATACAACCATGACAACCACTAGCTCCAATAGTGGAACATTACAGTCAACAACGCCTGCTCCTCCAAAGAGATGTACTCGCTCTGCACAGTGGAGAAGCCAAGGCTTGTCAGAATACTCTCCAAGACCTCTCTAAGCAATGCCTAGCAAAAGCTTGGCTCCCAAAAGGCTCTTCTATGAGTTATGAGGTTCTATTTATAACAAAGGATGGGGTGACCCTTGACATTCTCCTTTGTGACTCTTGGACTACCCTCATGACTCTTCAACTTCATTACATGTGACTGTTTGCATTCCACTAATGACTCTTGGAATTTTCACTTTACATCATGTTCTCAAAAATGATACATTTTCCACATATACCCATGTGGGACAAAATTGGCTTGAGTCATCCAGACAAGACAACACTAAGACTTGGATGATTTTGGAAAGACCAGCTCATCAACCTCTTCCTGATCCTCAGTGACGAACTGATGCCATGCCTGATAGTGTGCAATGGTGTCTGCGTACTCTTTGATGATATCTTTCTGGAAATGAAATCTTGCCTCCAATGCTTCCGGGTATACTAATTTGGAGCCTCTGTCCAAATCGTCCTGTAACATTAGCAACTTAGTCCTGAGTAAAGCTAGATCAGTGATGTACATGTGCATTTTATCTTTTTTGGCTTGCAAATCTACGCTAGTGGCTATGAGCATTAATGGATCAAAGTATGCATCGAGCTCCAGTTTGACTTGGTTCTTATCTTTGGCCTCGATGAGCGTACCAATTGACGGAGTGCTATACTTCCTCACCATGACATCCAAACTCCTATACAACCGTTTATATGAAGCCTTAACATTGGTGATGAGTGACGAGAGTTCTTCATATTTCCGGATCAGACTCTGGATGCATGCTTTGTCTAACTCTACCTATAGCTTCATCATCTTGTGCAAGTGAAGCAGGGCTCCCTTGTACCTCATTGTCCATGTTTGTACATGATCGACTGTGGCATGTATATCTGTGAGCGTCCGCGCTATCTTGGTGCAGCACTGCTGATTACAATGTAGATGGACAACTGCCTTGTGCACGGTGACGAACTTGTCAAATAGTCTCCGTGTGACTGTATCAAAAGATGATACTTCAGCAAGTATGGATTTCTTCATCTTTGCTCTGGCAAATCCTGTGGATTTCTCCTCTCTGCCTGGCTGCTTGCAACTTCTTAGCCATGTGCTCATTTCTGCTATCAAGAACTTAACAATGGAGCTTGTGTCTTCGACATAGGCCTTTGTAGCGTTGGACAAGGTGCCTAGATGTCTCCGTACATATGACACAATCACCTGTTCTTCAAAGTGTGTAGGTGACGCATGATCATCTTGGGTGTGTGCTCTATGTTCTTGTACAACTCTATGTTGTGACTCATCAAAGGCTATGTTGTACACATATGTTCTCGGATGCTACTCAAGGATAATGGTATCCCCTTGTTCACTCGGGACTTGCTCTGCTTTTGGAGCTAGTGAAGCTTGTGGAGTGACCTCAGTTGCTTTTGGCATGAGGTCGGTGTCCTGATCCTGTTCCGGTTGTTCCATCAACATGTCCATTTGTTCTACTATCTATTCATCCTACAGAGCAAGTTCTTCTTCTTTCGGCTGCTCACCCTATTCCTCATCTGCTGCTGCTTCAGGGTCTTCAACTTGTATCCATGTAGTTTGCATGCCTTGGACTTCCCCCTGTTCCTATTCCTGCTCCTGTTCATGTTGCACTTCCTTCTCTCTTCTGCGCATCTCTTGTTCTTCTTTGAGATTCTACTGGACTTCTTGCAACATCCTCTCCTGTTAAATTGGCAACTAGGGCCAAAATTCAGTGGGTCATCTTATTCATGGCTAATAATATTTTTATTAGATTCCTCTCATTGAGAGGTGTAGGATTGATCTAAAGATCATCCAATTCCGATAAGTACTCATGGAGATATGAGTTTATTTTGATTATGGAATAATTATCAAGCCAACCTACAACTCATGTAGGCTCAGAAGCCCAATAGTCGCATCTATTCAAACATCAATAGTTGTGTATAAATATAGAAGGACTTCTCCTCATTTGCACTCACTCATCTCATCACATCTCTCTCTCTCTACTGCGCAGAAAAGGGTCTCTCTCTCACACATGTGAAGCTGGAAGCTGCTGAAACTGAAGTTGCAACTGCAGATCCAAACTTTGACCAGCATGGACCATCAAACCTCCTCTTATGATATGCACTATAGGTTCATCTGAACATCCTCTGAAGGCTGCAACTTTTGGTGGTGGAATCAAGGCAATCCGACAGACGGTTTGCGAGATATCGTCTGCCCTAGTTTTGATGATGAAGCCGCTAATGTTGATGCTGCTGATATAGGGTTTGCTACTGCTAATATAAATCAGATTTATTGTACTATTTCTCTCTGCTGGATTATTGAATATAAAAGAAGATTTGATCAAAGGGTTTCCCCACACATTATGGGGTTTGTCCCTGGCTAGCTGCCACATCTTGTGTCTCTTGTCTTGGCTTGTTTTCTGTCAATCGTTTAATGTTCTATCTGCACTTTACTTTATGTACATGTGATTGCTAATTTGCTGAATATAATAAGAAAAAGAAGTAAACTGTTATAAGCATAGAACATACCATAACTTAACATGGTATCAGAGCTGAGGTGAAGACAAAGCCCGAGTAAGAGCAAGAGCAATCACTGAAGAGAAGATAGGCAAGGCTATCCTAGAAGAACAAGGAGTGTTGGACCATGTCAGAGGCAATATTGTTGAGCCTCCATCAAATGCATTCGCTACTGCCAGGTACAAATGGAAAACCGGAGAAGTCAAAACAAAGAAGATCATCCAGGTCTCTATTGACAAGCACTTGGTGGCCTACATCTTTGACCTGAACACCTCCAAGGAAATCTACGATAGACTGGTGAGTATATTTAAAGTTAATGATGCAAATCAAGTTTTGTTTCTTAGAAATAAGCTGAGGGAAATCAAGAAGGGTAAAGATGAGAGTATGCAAGCATACTTCTTAAGAATCACCGAGATCAAGAATGATCTCCTATCTATTGGGGATACTATTGCTGATAGAGAAATGGCACTCATGACTCTTGGAGGAGAAGAGGACAACCATTCAATAAGGCTAGAAATTCTAGGATGTATTAAAAGCACCTGACCTCAAAAAGAACCTGGTGTCCATCTCGACAGTGGAAGACAAAGACTACAAGGTAACCTTCAGTGATGGCAAGGTACATATATGGAAAAATAATGATAAAGATGCCTTTACTCTTTGGTTTCGTATTGATTCATTATATCAGGTCGATGGAAGTCCGCTAGGTGTCATGTATTATGACACATCTGTTCAGTCCGAACTTTGGCATCGAAGGTTTGCCCCCCTTCATTATAAAGCTCTACTCAGTGTAAGACAAATGGTGATAGGGATGCCCGAATTCTAAGTAGAGAAAGAAGGTGTATGTCCAGGATGTGCCGAAGGAAAGCTCAAAAGGGGACCATTCCCCTCAAGCCAAAGCAAGACCTATGATATATTACAGTTGGTTCACTCAGGCATATCTAAGGCTGGCATTAAGAGGGAGATTACTACACCACATACTCCTGAGTAGAATGGTGTGGCGGAAAGGAAGAACCGTACAATTGTGGAAGCTATCTCTATGGGTAGATGATGTAACAATGCCTGATGTGGAGGAACCCACGGATCCTATTTATCCACCTAAGCCTTCCTCTTCTAGGAAGAGGCCTTCATGGCTTAGGGGGATTCTTGATGATGCTGAAGGACATGCTTCACCCCGAGGAACCTTCTGTGAAAGTAAGAAACCTAACAGGTATCAGGGATACCTGACCATCATGAGCACGATCATACAAAATGAACCTTCATCATTCTCAGATGCTGCCAAGCATCAAGTATGGAAGGATGCTATGACCAAAGAATATGAGTCTATTATGGAGAATGATGTTTGGGAAGTAGTTCCCAAACCCCAGGACAAGACAATTGCTACTTCAAAATGTCTTTACAAGATAAAGCTACAACAGATGGAAGTAAGGAATAGTATAAGGCTCGTTTTGTTGCTCATCTTTTCTCCCAGAAGGAAGGTATAGACTATGATGTGATATTTGCACCTATTGCCAGATATACGACCATCCGCTTGATCATAGCCCTTGTGGCTTCACAAGGATGGAACCTACATCAGATGGAAGTCAAGACCATGTTCTTGCACGGTTCGATCAAAGAAGAGGTCTACGTGGAGCAACCCGAAGGATTTGAGATTTATGATTGAAAATCTCATGTATG
>APFE030861122.1:72781-98931 GCA_000404065.3 Pinus taeda
CCCCCCCCCCTTTTTTTATTGTGACATATGCTTGATTTCACTCACTTGATCCCACATTAGTCTTTGCTTTCAGTTCGGTTTCTTCAATTTTACATAGAGACCATAGATCCTAGAATGGAGTAGTTTCTTTCTTCCCATAGATGCTTGAAGTTAAGCTTCCACACTCCTCTGGTAGTGCATTTAGTACTACAATGGTCATCTCCTTGTTAGATATTATTTCACCCAGATCTTGAAGTTGATCCCTTATTTAAGATATCCTCATGAAGTATGAGGACATACCTTCTTATTTTGATATCTTTAGCTTGTAGAGTTCTTGCCTAAGAGATACAACTTCTCCTATAGTGTTTACAGAAAATAAATTTACCATTTTTTCATATATTTCTTTTGAAGTGTCAAGTTTAGATACATATGCAATTAGGGGATCCTTGATGGATTCTATGAGAATCCTTTGAGTCCTCCTTTCCCGTTCCTAAAATTTGCAAGTGCTTGAGAATATTTTTTCACTGGTTTGGTGATAGATATTTTGACATGTTCCATAACCTCAATATCAATGAGATTCAGATTTGTCCTCTTCTTCCATGCATGATAGTTTGAAGCCCCAACCAATTTGTTTCTTTCCTTGCAAAAATACATTTTGATAGATTCAGATGTAGACATAAATATACTTACTTGTGAAGATGTTTCTTCCACTTTTTGCCTCCTTGATATTGATGACGACATAGATAATATAAAACTTCTTCTTGATGAAGATAGTTCTCTTCAAGAGTGATCCTTGAATCCATAGGGAGAGAGATCACCTTAGACCTTTGATGATGATGATGTATTGATTCTTCTTGGATGATCTTCTTCAAGGATGAATTCTTTACTTCAATGAGAGGGATATTATCCTTTTGACGATGATGGAAACATCCTTTATCTTGCTTCCTCTAGATGAGTAGTCTGCAAGATACTTCAACTCATTTTTTTTGAAGTTATGATTGAGTGCAGATCCAAAGAATACTTGTTTGATTGAATTAGGGTTTTGAATTTATTCAAGATAATAATGTGATATTTGTCCTTGATGTGATTCTCTTGGATGAATATATTTCAAGTTGCTTGGATTTGTACAACTCTTCAACTTGTAGGGTCTTGGCCTTCTTTTCTTGATGATGATCCCAAGACTTCTTCTTCAATTTAGGGTTTTGAAACTTATTTGTAGATATTAAATTTTCTTTGAAGTCCTTCAAGGTTTTATCCTTGAGTGATTATGTGTATCTTGATAATATGCGATTCCTTGAGATTGTCACCTTAGCTCTGATACCATGTTGAGAAGTCTAGGGCATAGCAAATAGGGGATTTCTCTTCTAGAGTTAACTGTTTGTGAATGATTTTTACTTCTTAGATTAGGATATTTTCTTTACTTAGATTAGTATTGTGTTATTATTCTGTTGGCTTGTTGGGGCCTAACCCAGGTTTAGAGGTGATTTATCAAAAAAAATCCTGGTACTACTGGCCCTTTCGGCAATAGTTCGTGGAGCGTGGACTGAGGTCTCACCCGAAGTAGTATTGGAGGGTGGTAGAACTAGGTTTCTGCACCCTATAGATGTCTGATCGTTTCAAGTGGTCTGTGGTTCGACCCTGCGTGTACGTCGCTACGCACACTTACCTGTCCCTCGTAGCCTTAGATGCTACCTTCGCGCAGTCCTAATCGGGGGTTGAACGCTGTTATTACCCAAGTCCTTACTAGTAACCCAATATTAGTTGATTAACTTAGCTTATTTGTATGCGTTCAGTTATACTTAACAATATTCACAATTCATACAAGTGTGTGCAGTAAAGAAACAATATATTCGCAAATGATATCAAACATGTAACATCTCAAGAACAGATACGTAGAATTTAGATAAATCTTCTCTGTATTATTCTCTTCTTCAATTACAGACTCGATTCCGCCCCGCGCACTTAGCTGCAGGGGTCTGCGCACTCAACTGCAGACTCTACTAGGCCTCTGCTCACTCAGCTGTAGAGCCTTTTCCTACTTTACGACCCAAGACACACTTCACACATCGACTTAATCTCTAAGACCTTTCATGCCCATTCTCTATTATGTATTTGCAACTTAGAGCCTCGCTCTATTTATACAATTCCATGGTCTACGGACCATGGGTAGGCTGACACTACATTCAAAACTAGGGCGGACAACCCTGTGACTCTAACATACATTTTGCGCTCACAAATTGTGGAGCTTTACAACAATATCAACTCAAAACTTGGGGTTTGAGCTCCAAAACATGCCTTGGGGACTTCCCTGCCCAAGAGGCCCCCAACACAAACATTGTGACTCGCCCTTAAGTCACTTTGTCGGTGCAACAATCTTGGTGTGGAGTCCCTCCAACTGTTCTCCAACGGTGCTGATGTCTACAGCACACAGAGCTACTGCTTACTGAACCTCCTACATTCGTTCTTCTGAGACCTCTGTGCCAACGTGCTTCCCTGCATCTGCACGTGCATCCCCTGTATGTGCCTGAGCTTTGCTTCAATATTCACCGTGATTGTGAAGGCTTCATCAATCCATGGCTGAACGCGTGCTCTGAGAACTACTTCCTTATGTCGCACCACATCCACTTGCTCCTTCACCGCCTTAGCTTGTTACATCCTTGCAAGCCGCTGAGTGAGGACTACTATTTGCGCAGTTCCTCAGACATTTTCGTATTGTTGCTGGATTTCTCGTGCCTCCGTTTCCAGGTGCTGGATGTTGGGGTCCTCCTGCAAAGTCGTGAGGACCTCAAGTGCTTGTTCCAACATGCCGATACGGTCTCGCACGATACCCCCAATTTATTCCAACCCTGTTGCGATAGCGCTAGCACATTGTTCTCTGAATTATGGGGGAGTGGAAGGATGCACCTTCAATCGCAGCTCGGTGATCTGAAGATTCAACTCCAGCTGAACCTTTGTCATTTCTTCCCTGGCGTCGCGGATTCCATTTTCCAACCTGTGAATCCATACCTCTACTAGTAGATCTGCTGGGATGGCCAGCTTCAGGACGCGTCAGCAAGCATCATCTATGATCTGCTCCAAGTGTTGATTTTGTGACACTAATTCATTGCGCTGCAAGTTGAGTTGTTCCATGTTTATCTTCTGTTCACTAAGAACTTGGATCACACGGCTCTCCCTGGCTCGCAGCTCTGCCATTATCCCATCTTGTAGTTGATACAGTGTCTCTCATGGAAGGGAAAACAAATTAAGGCCAAGACCTTTCAACATGTTAACCGAAAATCTATCGTCACATTTACTGCAACTAGGGCCCCTTCCGGCAACACTACCGTGTTTTCCATCCGTGCGTGCAACATCTGCTCAGCTGCCGAGGATCCTGCTACAAGGTGGGTAGAAAGGGTACCCACCTAAGGGGGACACACTAGTAACTCCTGCAACTGCGCCCTAAGGGCCCCCAACACAGTCTGGTGCTCCTGCATAAAATCTTGAAGTGCTTCACAAGTGACATTATGGACCGTCTCGCTGATTTCATGGAGATCACCTTCGGTTAAGGTGATCAGGTCAATGGCCAACTTCGAGGCCTTGACCTTCTTCCTTGGTCCCACTCTCTCTGCGATATGTGGGCGCTTTAACTGTGTGGATGCGGCCCTTGGGTCTGCACTCCCTTCTGCTGTTTCTGTTTCTTCTGCCTCCTGCCCCTATGAGGATGTTGCTTGGTCCTCATCCACCTTCACTGTTGCTTCTTCTGTTGCCTATGCTGTTGTTGCTGCTTCTGCAACCTATTTCTGTTCTGTGGCTTTCTGTGTCGCTTCCCACGCTGCCCTTTTCTTAGCTGCTACTATTTCCTTCCACCTTTTCTCGGCCAATTATGTAACACATAGCTTGACATCGTCCTTCTTCTTCTGTGCTGTCGCCTTCTCAAGTTCGGCCAGATCTAGGGCACACCATTTCGGAGGCCATGTCTCCAAGACAGTGAAGATGGTGTCGTCAGTGTCTATAAAAGGGAGCTTCGTCCACTACTTCGTTGTATCCTTGCACACCCTGATGTATGCGTTATGCATGTTAGCTTTGAATTTTGCAAAAGTCTGTAGAATTTTGTATGCCATAGGCGATAGGCGCGACCTCTAATTGATCCACATATGGATGCTCATCTCCATGAGCACCCAGAAGATTTTGGTACCTCGAATTTGTTTTGCATCCTTTGTGGCCTAGAGCGAACCGTACTTCACGGCCTCAGGTAACTATCTGTCAATGTTGGGGAATTGAGTGTCCTCTGGCAGTTCCTTGCTACAAGTATTATGGATAAAAACAACCATGCATGGTGGAAGGTTTTACCCTATTCCTGGGCTTCGCGGCAGTTCTTCAAAAATTCCTTTCAGAGGAATTTAGACTAGTTGAATTGGACCCCCTCCATGCACTGCTCGGCCAGTGCGACTACCGACGTCAGTACCTCATTAGTGCGACACTACTTCATAACTTTTTCGGCTAGGAGTTGGGTTGATACGTGTACCCCTTTGTCCTTGATGCTCGAGATGGTGTATCCCCTTTTCTTCATCTCCAGCTTGTATTTTGTCTTCATGGCTTCTACAAGGGCCAAATCGCTGGCCTTTCCTTTCGCAATGGTTTGGGGGTCCTTTCCTTTGTAGGGGAGATGAGAAATGTGGTGAATGAGGTCTGCCATGATGGGGATAACCTCCTCTAACCATAGATACCCATCATGCACCAGGCAGAGTAGTTTCCTGATGATGAAAATGGTGATGGGTGCGCGGTGGAAATGTGGTATCCATAGTAAGTGTAACAACCTGGCCTTTCCCACACTGCGCAACCATTTCCACGGCTCTAATGTTATCACCACCCCCTCAGTGTTCTGCTTCATTAGGTTCCCGGTCTCTAGGTGCAGGAACTTCTTGCAGTCAGCAAGGTCCGAGTCTTCAAACTTCATGGTTGGCACATGGCTTAGGTGCATGCCCTCAAACACAATGCCATCTGGGAGGAGCGGGGTCTAGAGTGAGCTCTTGGTTTCTTCCACGTCCTTCGGCACTTTAGTTTTCCCTTTCCGTGGAGGGACATATAGGGGTAGTTTTTTTGCAGAGCATATAGGTTGAATATCCTCCTCTATATCTTCATCTTCTTCCAATGTGATGATAAGGGCCTGTAAATCTTCTTCTTCCTCATCTGTGTCGACCGTAACAACTTTTCCTTTATCGTCTGTTGATAGCTTACTACATAGTGGGTTCCTCGGGGACACGCGTACGGGGGCCATTGCTTGTTTATCTTTCTTGGGCCTCGACGTTTGTGGTGATTTGGGGATTTCTGCCGCAACCTCGACGCCTTTTGGAACATCCTCCACCATGGGGGTTTGCGCGGCCTTGACGGTGGTTACCTCTTCAATTCCTAAACCATCCTTAGTAGCTATCATCATATCTCGGTGATATTCTGTCACTCGTGAACTTAAGGGCTCAATTATCGCTTGGCTCTCAATGCTTAGTGCTCTACTCAAGTGCTCAATTCTCAAATGACCAAGTGTTGTTTTCTGGAAAACCCTTTGTGTTTTATAGCGCTTTTTGAATTCGAATTCAATCGTTCCCCCCAATTTCAGGCCATTAATGCTTTCTTAGCGGTAGATTTTCCCAAATCTTGCCCATAAATCGCGTCATAAATTCCTGCCACCCACTCGATTTGGACTCAAATTGAGCATCCCATCGTGAATAATGACTCCAACAGTCACTTTCCGGCTAATCCGCATGGCAGTGCAACCCTCCATGCATGGTTGTGGACCCTATGATGCTCTGCTTCTGCGCACATCCCCAATGTCGCACAACTTCCGGGCAGAATAGTTTATAGTCCCGTGCTTCCTTTCAACTTCCTGGAGCGCTAAGACTGTTCTTCCTGCAGCTAGTCAGGTGGTCACACCACCCATGTGGGGCTCCATTCTGTACTCCACCATGGGTTGCGGAGAATCCCCATCTTCCATTGTTGTGGTCGGCATTAGGCACTCTACAATTTGCAATGCACTACCCTGGTCACTACGTTTGGTGATATGCGGTCCAAGCCAAGGCAGCAGACTAACAAGCTCACGATGATAGTTCTCCAACTTTTCAGTATGATCATATGCACCATGCCTTACCATCCTTGGTTTTTTGATGAGAAATTCTTCCTTTATTTCGTTTCCTAGCTTCTGCCTCCATGTCCGTCAAAGCACTTTTCTCCCTTAGACGTACCCAGTCTTTTTCAAGTTCACGAAGTCTAAGGTTTCCCTGTCATATTTCTTCCTCAAGTCTTCTGTGTTATGTTTCTTGTGGCTGTGTGATTCCTTCGTTCTGGGCTTCATGGACTATCATATCTATAGATGATGCTATTCATGGACTGGGCTTCACATGCTCCATAGGGATTATAGCCCCTGCTTCATACTTCACCTGCGGAAGTGCTTGCGTGGTCAGGGTTTTGCACATGGCCCTATAATCCCATAGAACCACTGGTATGAGCAGGTCCCATTCAATGCGTGTCACATGGTAGACCGTGTTCAACACTTCGCACACCTTGTCAAAGGCTTCCCTGCATATAATCTTTGGCATGCTTGGTCGTATCATACTTCATCATTCGCGCCTTCATCGTGCCCACTCCTGCTTGCTGTTCTTGTTTTCTATCATGAGGACGGTGTGCGTTCATGCAGGTTGCATACCATACGCCTGTACCCATCTGGAGAGGTGGGCGTGCAGGCTGTTTAATCCATCATACCTGGCTTCCATCCGTAGCTGAGGCTTTCCAAACTGTATAAGCATCACAATTTTGCATTCGCGCCGGTTATCAAAACCGCTTTGATGCGCACCCCACCATCTTGCGGGCATAGCTCGTAGTGCCGATTTTAGAGTGTCAAAATGCTGCTGTTTTGGCACCTCCCTTTCAAATTTGTTCATGAATTATCCACCGCTGTCAACCCATCATACATAGGCAGATCCCTTACCTCTATTGTCACTCAGCACGGTGATCTCACCATCATGTTGCAATTGAGCGTGGTTACCTTGTGTAATCGGTTCTGCCATCGTTCTATTTCCTCATCCAAATCTAATGTGCAAGAGCTTTCGCGCTCCCACGAAATTTTGCCATCCACTGTAGGATTCACCCAATCCTATTCTTGAGTGGTTTTGTTGTAGATACAATCTAGATTGTCGTCGACTTCGCCGTCGCGCATGGTTTCTGTGTAGTGCGATCCTTCTGTAGGGTCTAAAGATACCTCTACAAGCTGTGAATTTTTCTCAAAAATCATGTTGCACTTCTTCAGGTTTATCACTCCGTTCATATCAGTGGCCCAATCTATTCCTGGTAGCACGGGATAGGGATGGTTGTCGTCGACAATCTCTATCACTTAGAAATCTGCAAGTGCGCTCACACCTTCGATGTCTACCGTTATTCCCTGCAATCTTCCCATCGGTAGGATCTTATACTGGTTCAGCATTCATAATTGAATAGGGGATCATTGTAGCGCAGACCTACCCATGCGCTCCCATGTCTGCTTTGGAATTACTTTCGCATTTGATCCTAAATCCAGAATCACTTGATCCATTTCATATTCCCCGATTTGCACAGTCAATCTCATCTCCCTTCCTGTTCGCATTGTGTGCTTTCCGAGCTTCCGGACTGTGCACAATTCTCCTGACCCAGTGCACCTAGTGATGAGTTCCTGCAGTCCCTTCATAGCCTTGTTGTCGTGCAGCAGCTTCATGCATGTCTCCAGAAAGGTAGTAAGCATTGATGGGTCCATTTCCAGGTCTAGTCTGTCTTTACTACCTGAAGTGGAGGCCTCCGTGAAGCTCTTCTTAGCTTCCATGAATGTCTCCTTTGCACGTTCCAAATCGAACTCTGGTTCAGTGTGGGGTAGTCCTCCATCTCATGATCAAACTGGGTACAACATAAACATGAGGCTCGTCAGATTTGTACAATTGCAGGCATAATGCCCTGGCCCTCCATAATTGTAACAAATCATCTGTCCGCAACCCCTTCCTGGTCCCATTCCACCTCGATCTCGTCTGTGCCCTTGAAATCCAGCATATGCCATCCTTGTATTTTGATCGAGGGCTCGTGTTTCGGTCTGAACTCTGTAGGTAGGAGTCCAATCCATCATCAGTTCATAACTTCTACAAGTGCGTTCATCATGGTCTACTGACTTGCAGAAATTACAGAAAAACTGCGGGGACGTCTGCGTATACTTTTGTAATAGGTGACAGTTATCTATAGCGTGCTTCCCTCCTATTTGACAAATCATGCACCATAATGCAGGCACCGTGCTTGGTCTTTCTCGTGCCTCTGGTCTCAATGGCATCGACCCTCCTCCCACTAGGTAGCTTGTGAAGACTGGACAATGGTCCTTGTCATGCCCTTGGCCTTTGCATTTTATGCACCATACCTCCTCACGCGCCTCTGGCTGATTTGTCCTGTCCCATTTCAAACTCTGCATTTCCAGACACAAGTTTTTTAGTTGCGCATGGATTTGTTGGACTCCCAGGCCAGGATCTTGTATTAGGGTCTTGTGTAGTCTCACTGCAATCTCCAAAGCTTTGGCCTGGGTGGATAACTTCTGTTGTGATAGCGCCATCCTTAGATGCAGCGTTAGTGACGCTACAAACCATGCACAGTGTTGCCCATTTGTCAAGGTCATGTTGGCTTCACGAATCATGCCCTTCAGTCTTTGATCCAGTTCCCAGGGGGGTCTCGCCTGGAAGTATCGCGATTTCCTTAAACCCAATAATCGACTATGTCTCCGATTTTGGCCTACTAAATTCCCTGTTCAGTGCAACTTGGATATCCATGACCCTTACGTTTGGATTGTCATTGGAATGCTTAATGTACCATGTTAGTGCCCGATCCTGCAGCGCACTTACCAGTGTTTCCTTCTTTATGCTGTCATCCGTGACTCCTTGCGCTTCCCATACAACCTTTACCACAAACCAAAATTGGTCCGGATCTTCGTTCCCTACTCCTTTGAGCATCGACAGTTTTATCACGCTTGCCATATTGAACTGTGGTGGTGGTGAAGGTGGTGTGGGCGGAGATGGAGGTGAAGATGGTGAGACTAGTGTTGGTGTAGATGGAAGTGGTATGTGCAGAATTCGTTGCCTTATCAAACTAATTGCACTTCTTGTTGAAACTTTCGCGAGCTCTTCCTTGCTTTCTCGCTGAGGCGAAATCAAGGGGCTAGTTTCTATCTATGTGCTACCTTCATTTCTATAGATCCTCCCACTTCGCGTAGCCCCAAACATAAATTTATTTGCATAACCCGCTTTTGACACAATAGCATTTTAATCCAAGTGTTCAAAGATTTAATGTACTTACCTCGCGATCCTTTGAGGAAGTGTCATTTTGCCTCGCTGTAGCTGATTGATGTGTCTACCACGAATTTGGTGATAAACCCTCCTATAATTCGATCGAGCCAATGGTCCACAATGCATGCAATCTTATCTTCCAATGCTTCTAGTTTGCGCACCAACTTTGAAGTCCACATAATCGGTTTGTCGAGCCTAAACCTTCCTTGACTGTCTACTAGCTTCGACATCCACTCATGCAAATCAGAGGGGAAGGATGAAAATAAAATATTGTGGATTTCCATACATAAGTAGCGCTCTAACCACTGTTCCTTTGATACTCGTAGATTCCTATTTTCCTACACCATGAACTCGTGAATTTTTCTGTCCAGCCACCCTTCAATTTCTTTCTTTGTCGGATTCTAGTGGCACGACATTAGACATCCCTTATGCAGATCTTAGTCCTAACAACGGAACCATTGGTTGGCTTGTTGGGGCCTGACCCAGGTTTAGAGGTGATTTAACCAAACAAATCCCGGCACTACTGGCCGTTTTGGCCATAGTCCGCAGAGCACGAACTAAGGGCTCACCTGAAGTAGTATGGGAGGGTGCTAGAACTAGGTTTCCGCACCCTGGAGATGTATGATGGTTTCAAGTGGTCCGCGGTTCTACCCTACACGCACGTCACTACGCACACTTACCTGTCCCTCGCAGCCTAAGATGCCGCCTTCACGTAGTCCTACTCGGGGGCCAAACACTGTTATTACCCAAGTCCTTAATAATAATCTGATATTAGTTGATTAACTCAGCTTATTTGTATGCATTCAGTTATACTTAACAATATTCACAATTCATACAAGTGCGCACAGTAAAGAAACAATATATTCACAAATGATATCAAACATGTAACATCTCAAGAATAGATACACAAAATTTAGATAAACCTTATATTTATTATTCTCTTCTTCAATTATAGACTCAACTCCACCTTGCGCACTTAGTTGCAGGGGTCTGCGCACTCAGCTGCAGACTCTACTAGGCCTCTGCACACTCAGCTGCAGAGCCTTTTCCTATTCTACGACCTAAGATACACTTCGCACTTCGACTTAATCTCTAAGACCTTTCATGCCCATTCTCTATTAGATGTCTTTACAACTTATAGCCTCACTCTATTTATACAATTCCATGGTCCGCGGACCATGGGTAGGTCGTCACTACATTCAAAACTATGGAGGAGAACCCTATGACTCTAACATACATTTCACGCTAGAAATTCACGGAGCTTTACAACAATATCAACTCAAAACTTGGGCTTTGAGTCCAAAAACATGCCTTAGGGGATTCCTTGCCCAACATATTCATCAAACAATTACCAATGCATAAATAATAATGAGACAAGATACACATAATGTAGGCGATCATCCAGGGCCTGAACCTCTCCTACTTTAGAGGAAGACCCAAACAAAAATTCTTCTTCTTATAGAAACTTCAATTGACGAATTACCAAGACCAAGACTCTTGACCTATTTGTCTCTCCAAGACCAAGACACAAAGCTTCCTCTTCTTACTTGAGTCAACGATAGTCAAACTCCTTGTTTCTTCCTCTTTCTCAGCTACCTTGAAGTGTTTCGGTTCCTTGCTTCAACACTGTAATTCTCGGCCTTATTTCAAAAACCTTAGCTGCAACACCTTGTTACCACTTCGCTTGAATAGGGAGACTTCCTTCTACACTTCGACTTGATGGTTACAATGTCTTCTCCTTGAATCATCTTCTAGAGTGAACTTACCAACCTCACCCCTTCCTTGCAGCAAACAATAATACTCTCAACCTTTTCTGCAACAAATGATGCCTCTCTTCTTCACATGTATGACAAGAAATAACCCTAAAACAGATCCAAACTAACACCAAAGACTTCGCTCTTCCTTCCCTTCTCTTCACTGGTCATGAGGCTCCTTTCCAAGTGTTTTTCACACTCCTTATTGCAGAATTGATAGATCGAATTCTTCTATGTTCAAATGAGATTCGACCTGCCTATTTATAGTGTTTCATCCATCAAATAAGTGACTTGAGTTGTGGGTGAGCCGACATGTCCTTTGGTGTAGTTCCATTATTTTATTTAAGGCTGAATTGTTGGAGGTGCTTTTGCTTGTTCTTGGAGGGCCTTTTTACTCTTTTAATAACTGATACAAATAATTAACATGCCCAAGAAGGGTCCTTCATATATGACATTGACTCAATTTGACTTTATGACCAATCCTAAGGGATCATAATGGGAGTCATAACTAAAAACAAAATTCCTTGCTCATGAAACCCACGAGACAAGCATTATAATATTAATTTTATTTTTCTTCTTTACAGTAAATACATAAAATCACAACTACACATGTCATTATGAATACCGAACCTAGTTACACTTTTTCAACATGAATGACCTCCTTTCCCCTTTTTATAAGACTTTCCAAATCTTCTCCAATCTTCCATAAATATATTATTTTATTATTTTATTGATAAGCCACTTATTTTATTTAAATGATTTTTTACCTCTTTTTACCCAATAATATTTTCCCCTTTTTATTTAATAATATTTTCCCATTTTTATTTAATTATAATAATACCAAAATAAAGTTGGGTAAAACTCCTTAGTCCCCCAATTTTCCCCTTTTTCCTAGCTTAATGAAACAATATATACTAGTGGGGAGGGTATCTCCATGCTCAAGGAATTAGGGACATTACAACATTCATAGGTAGTGAGGCTCTCATGCCACCATCATTTACTCAGTCACACACAACCCAAGTTTTCACATTTACATAACCATCTCAACTTACCAAGTCTCTTCCCCTTCATCCTACACAACTTATGGAAATTAATCCCCTTTCTTTGCAATATTGTACCTTAGATTAATCCCTTTCCTTTTTGAGCTTCACTGCTACTAGTTAATAAATATCAATGATAAAAGATCTAAAGATTCTGAAGCATGGAAAATTTCCTCAACAATACCAACACATCCATGCAGTTAGGCATTCTAACGTGCTAGACAATAACTAGTATTAACACACAACCAACTAACCATGTCTCTTTCTCCTACATAGCTGCTCTCTCCACAAGATAAGAGAAAGAATGAATGAGGAACCCCTCTAAACATCCAAGAACATGGGTAATATATGAATTCTAACAATGTGCCATGTAGCATCCCAAAAAAGTACCTCATGTACCTCATTTTAGCAACTAATTTAAATATGAGTTTAATAAAATGTGATAAACTTTGGTATAACGTCTTTAGCTACCCTCCCCTCCCTCGTGGAATCATAGCCCCCTATAACTCTTGTCCTCGTACATATGTAGTTGGTGATGTATTTTATTAATATTTTTCGCAAATTATTACATTGCTAAGGTCTTTAACCTTTCATCATGTACAAACATACATTATTCATTTGGGAACCAAAACTAGGGTATTACAAAAATAGGCAATGGAATATGCATGTATTCTAGGTTGAACCATTGCCAAACCATAAGTAGTGTTAGTGTAATAATTTTCTAGACCATAACAATAAGGGGGGGATCATTTCTTGATGTAAACCCTTCATGATGAACATAACCCTAAATTAATACCTTGGATTCATTGGTGATAGAGATATAATTCTTTCAAGATCACACTTTAATTCCACCTTGAACCAAACCATATTTTCATAAAAGATAAAAACCTAAACCAATTAAATTCCTGAATGGATGGAAACCTCATTCTTCCATGCATATTAATGCCCTAATTATCTAATGCAATAAACTAATAAAACTTAATTATCTAATGCAATAAACTATTAAAACTTAATTATCTAATGCAATAAACTATTAAAACTTAATTACAGTGTATAAAACAAGAAAAAACAATCATGTTACAAAACTTCAATTATGTTGTGAACCACGTCATTGTGATGAGAGATGCTTTTTGGCCCAGTATAGAAGATATGTAATGTCATCTTGTTTTGCGATGTTATGTAAACAAAACTAAAACTAAAAATAAAAACATCTATATGTTAAAAAAAAATAAGGTAATGACCCATAGTATTTACTTGTAGTATTCACTCATAATATTAATTCATGGTATTTATGTGAAATATAAGCTATTTAAAAGGAGAAAAGACCATCCTAAATCCCTCACCTTAAAAAATTTAATCCCTTTCAATACTTAATAAATAAAAAATTAAAATAAATATAAACTAATAATATATAATATATTATTCCTTAATCATATTTTAAAAACCTTTGAGTGTGAAAATTAAAAAGGATAAAAACCATTTTTAAAAAAAAAATTCCATGGCTAGAAATAATAACAAAGTTATTTGAAAACTTTGAAAAGAAAGGACGACAAAAACATGACCATTCCCTTTCGAATCGAAAAAAGAGTTCTTCTTCCTATATATATGTATGACATGTTTATCATGAAAGGTTGACTCAATCGTCGAAATCATATACTAGATATCATTATGATTATGAGTATAAAATGAGGTTTTGTCATATATAGGGAAAGCATAGATTTAAATTAACCAAAAAAAAATGATGATGATATTATGATAATAATAAGTTAAGACACCTAAATATTATAAAATTAAATAAGTTTAATTTTAATTTTAAATTATTATCTAAATTAAAATATTTACCAATCATATAATATTTAAATTATAAAATTAATAAGTTTAATTTTAAATTTAAATCATTACCTAATTAAAATATTTACAAATCATGTAATATTATAGTTATATACATAATTTTCATACCAATCATGTAATATTATAGTTATATACGTAATGGATGTTAATTTTTATTAATACAATGAATAAAATAAACTTATAATATAAATAGTTTTTAAGTAGTTTCATGTTTTTCCCATCGAGGTAAGTAATTGAACGTGAATATGTAATGCATTTGCATTTGCACGTGAATATGTAATGCAGTTAAAAAAGCATTTTCTAATTGTTATTTAACATATTAGGCTCATCTTGTTATTTTTTATTTTTATTTTTTTTAACATAGTTTGGTTTCAAGAATATCACTTTTTAAAACAACTAGGATACATGTTTAGATTTTAAACATGAAGTATGGTTGTTTTTACCTGGATAATTTTTGTGAATTGGTTTTGAGAATGACCCTTTTCAAAGGAGGTAGATACATGTTTAGATTTTCAACCTGAAGTATGGTTGTTTTTATATTAATAATTTTATTATTTTTTAAATTAAATATATGCGAAAAAATATTTTATTGTTTATTTGTTATTTATTTAAAATTGTTATTCACAAATAATTTATTATTTTGTAATAATAATTTTTATCATATAAATATTATGTACAACACTAATTCAATCTTAAATATTGATTACAATTCAATTTTAAATATTGAGTACTAACTTCTAATGTAAGTTGTGATGATTCCAATTGAACATAGCTAACTATGGAGGATTTGGGTTAGCATGCTCATAATAATACACGAATCGCACCATAGTATCAATGAAAGATGGGTAAAGACATAAGGTACCAAAAAAACAAGTTATTGAGCTAAAGCTTATCTTTGAGAGATTAAAAGGAGGTTGGAATTCAATGACTTTAAGATCATGGATAAAGGAAAAATGAATTTCAAAATGAAAATATCCAAAGCTTAGGAGCTCAAATGTAAGAAAGTGAAATAAAGATTTGGAAAAGTTCCTAATTTTATAATTTGTGGGTATAGAAATGTTAGGAAATGTTACTCCCATAAGTACTTGGAGATAGAAAAATAAAGTTTTTATAGTATGGAAATGAAAAATGCTATGGAAAAATTATAAGAAGAAAAAATTAACATAAAGATTTAGAGGAAGACATACCTTCATTACCAATTGATTAACAAGAGGAAACACATATTTTTTTGACCTAACATTTATTTTAGTTGTCCCTCATGTAATGAGGATAATTTTTGATCTTATAATTTTGAATATGATACTTCATTTATATATGTTAGCCATTGAGATCATGGTGATGATATATGTTTATAATATTAATATGATATTGTACATTCAATGATTATAGTTTATTTAAATTGTTTTATGACATTGTATATTTGTTTGTCTTCTACATACTTGATCAGGTAGAATTGAGACTTTATGAGAGTTTTAAAATCATCCCATTTGGTTAGTAGAGGATATCCCCCCAGCCTTAGGTTTTTTGTGTGGCTTTGTCATTAGGTCAGGGCATGGCCCTCTAATTTCAAATGAGCAAATGAAAATCTATATTCCTCCTCTATATGGTGAAGTTCAAAATTTCCTCTAACTATTGCAATCAATGATTTAATGTCAAAGCATCAATATCACCTTGATAGGAATATATATCCATATTCACTTCCATCTTGAAGAGATATTGTGAATGGTTCATGACACTTGAAATCAAGTGCTCTTTTTTAGATTTAATAGACTCCTTCTCTGATACTTCTTGATCCCTTTATTTCACCTCCAATCTGACCTCTGCATTGGAAAATCCATCTTGTATGAACATCTCAATATTATTGGTTAGGCCCACCATGAAGAGGCTTACTTTCTAGTTTAAATCTGTGACTTGCACTGGCGGCCACACAAACCTTTTTTCTTTTCGGATCTCAAGGGTTTCATGCTTGTTTTGTTGACTATGGCCAAGGTTATATGACATTTTTCTTAAATTAAAATGATGCCCTACAACTTCCCACAGAATACCCAAAGAAATGTTATCTGATACCAATATTATCTATAAAATACCATGGATATGGACAATTTATCACAATAGATCTATTAAAATGACTTGAAATCTATACTATGAATGGTTAATCCTTTATATTTAAGATCTATTATTATTGATTTTGTTTATTATGTATGAAATAGATAAATGTAGAAAATAGAGAGCAGTGAAATCCAAACACTCACAAACCACAATAAACACTAATATATGTTATGAGAAACCCTTTTAGGCAAAAGCCTATTAGAAGGTGAGGTTGCTCTACTCTATTTTGTCTAGTCTAATAGAAATTATGCAAATACCAAGGAGAAGGCACTCTCTATCGAATTTCCTAAGACCTATGGCCCATGAGATGCTACATAATACAAACCCCCTATGTTCCACTCTCTCTCTCCCTGTACTCATCTACTCTACTCTATTATGGAATAAAATGTCAAAAAAATATAATGGGACCCATATCTCTCCTAGTGGCCCAATTATAACACAAATCGATAGCCAACTAGGGATTAAATTTGACCCATTCAATCGTCAACATGAGTTAGACTTTAGCCCTTCTAGAGTCTTCTTCATAGTACCCATGTGGATAGCCCCTTTTCCATGAGTAATAGGAGCCAACGTGGCATCCTTTGAAATTATGGTGGTAAAAAATGATAGATCAACGTTTGAGGGGCATAACTTTTGTATCTAAAATCCAATTGACCTTTTTCTGTTGGATTGTTGTGAGGTCTCTATGTGCATAATATAATCAATAGGTACCATGTTTAAGAAACAAAGTTTTACCTCCAAAAAGGTCATTTAAGGCCTCGAAGTTGCCCTGAAATATTTCTAACCCCATTTCTCCAAATTGGGTCCCACCACTAAAACTACTCTTATAAGCCAATTTATCTATTTTTTCCACCTTGAAAGCATTAATATGAATGAAAACAAATATAATGGTTCAATATGGATTATACCTCCCCATTTTGGAAGGGTCCTGGTTCCCAAAAGATTTTACTAAATTAGGTGAGACAATTTTTCCTCTATTTTCTCCTTGGATTACCATTTATCCTTGCCTTGAAGTTGTCCTTTCAATGCAATCTTCAAATTATCATGTTACATCTATCTGGTAGTTCTAGATATTTAATTTAAAACTATATCCTATGTCAATTCTCCCTAAGAATCTAGATCTAAGACCTTTGTGTAAGGTAGGATATGCTCTTCTTCTTGATCTAACACGAAGAGCTCATAAAATTTTATATTTTCCATATTCGTCACTAAGTAAATGTGCATGTATGGGGGTGGACTAAGTCGGTAGGTATTATCTTCCACCTTTTCCAGTATCTTAAAAGGACCATAATGAAAAATATTTATTTTTTTACTAGGACCCTGTAGCCTCTCCTTGTTTAATTATCACCATCTCTATCTATTACTTTGAATAAATTCTCTATTATGTGTTGATAATGCTTAACCTTGTACTTTTTCTCTAACTTCTTCAATGTCTGATATAATTATATATGGATATGCCATATATTATTAACATATTTCTCTTACCTTAATACATCCCTTATGAGATCTTTCCTCACTCCTCATTGTGGTTCATATTCAATGTCAAAAGTTGAAGATGGAAAAATATCCAAGACAAGTTTCAAATGGGGACTTACTAGTAGAAGTGTGGACGATTTTGTTATAAGAGTGTTCAATATATACCATATCCTCATCACAAGTATTCGGGTGATTTTGATTAACCCCTAAAAATTGCACCAAATTCCTTTCTACTACCTTTGTTTTCCCTTTTGTTTATGGATTGAATCCTGTATACCTCTTCAAAGTTTTGTCCTTATTATCCCACAACATAGTCCAATATGTAATAAGAAATATAGTCTCATTTGAAATGATGATCATTTGTATCCCAAAGTGCACCCAGGCTTGTCCAAAGCATAAGTTTGCTGCTTCTTCCCACTAAAGGTATTTTTAAAAGGCATGAGAATGCATATCTTGTTGAACTTGCCAACTACCATGAATAGGTAGTCATTTCCCTTCCTAATTATTAAAGACCTCGCACAAATTCCATGCAAATGATTTCCCAAGGATGAGTGGGTACATGTAAAGGATGTTATAAACCTCGTTTCCTATTACTAGGCTTGTTGGTATGACAAACATACATCCTCTTATGAACCTAGATCCATATTTTCCATTCTAGGCTAGTGCACATACCTATCTAAGTTGGAAATTGTTTCCCCTACACCAAAATGTCCTGAAAACTTAGAGTTTTGAGCCTCTATAATTAGTTGTAGTTGCTTTCCATTAAGAACACATAACGTGTTCATCCTATAGAGTAACCCATTTTCGATATGATAGTCAAGTATGTTATCTTTATTGTTTACATGACTCTGGTTGGACAGATTCTCAAACACCTCTTTGAAGTCATGATCCTCTGTATATTCTTCTTTATATGCAGCATGGGTAAAATGTTGCATGTGCATTAGATTTATCAAAGTTTTAATCTTTGATGTGGGTGGCACTGAAAGCATGTTAGGTAACATGTTTGTGATGATTTAAAATATCGACATGGTCATTTGGACGGGTCACATTGTGGAGGGGCTAAGCCTTATGGTTCATTATCACATGGTCGATGGTCACTCCATTGGCATTTGAATATGGTTATATTAGAACATTGGCTGACCCCGAGTTTGACCCTCGTAAGCCCCGAGTTGATGTGAACATTATATATACACCACGTCATGACTGAAACCATAACAATTTTAACAACAACTGATATAACTTAGTCATGAGTCTGAGTTTGAGCTCTGTAGTTGCAATGGATTTGTGAAATTGCTATATGGTATTTGTTCGATGGTTCAAACCCTCGTAAGTCTGTATATATATATATATATATATAATATATATTATATATATATATATATATATATATATATATATATATATATATATATATATATATATATATATATATATATATAATATATATATATATATATATATAATATATATATTATATCGAAACATATTATATTATATATATATATATATAATATATATATATATATAATATATATATATAAAATATGGTTTCGATTCTTTGATATACATATAGTGTGGTTCCCATACAATGTGGTTTCAGTGTGGTTTCTCGTACTTCTCCTGCAACCTATGTTTGGTTGACGTCTATATAGTACTTTGATGTAAATACAATGTGGCTATGGTTAAAGACTTGTCATTAGGTCAATTGGTTATATTGTTTGGTTTTCTCCTTGAGAATCATGGGTTTGAGTCCAGTAAGACTCAATCATTTTTTTTGATATTGGGTTATTGAAACACTAATATTAACCAAATTGTAGAATAGGTAGACATTTTGTAGGGCTTTTAATATGTCATTTTGTATAATGCATCAAGATTATGCCATTTTGTCGAATGATTAATATTTTATATAGTTTTATATGGTTTTAAAGGGTTTCTAGGCTCATTTCAAAGCCAAAATTGGATTCTGAACGAAGAATGATGATCAAGATTTAGTTGTGAACATTTATATGGCATGAGAAACCTTGATGTTAATGTTCATAATTAGAGTTATGTGTTTTAGGGTCTTATGAGCAGGTTGTAGTGAGCGTTGCGTAAATGCCAAGAACAGGGTCTAGGAATAGTTCTATGTGACTAGAATGATGAACATGTTGTAATAGGGTTGTTGAGAAAAGTGTTGTCATTGATGTCAAAGTAGAGTCATTGATGTCAAGGAGTATCAAGCTCAGGGGAGCTAATTAATGTTTATATTTGAAGAAATTTTTGATGCAAAACATCAAGTAAAATAATCCTATAAAGTTCATAATTGGATAGCCCTGGGAGAGAAATTTTCAATAGTATATGGAAGCTTGAGAAATTGTAAAGGGTCAAGGAGTTATGGAGGTTTAAAGTTTGGTAGGGTTCTATTGGATCAAGGTTTGTGCTAATGCATTTTACCCCATCAATTTTTTTTATTGGTGTAGGAATTTACAGGGTAAGTTCCTTAGATAGAACACCAAATGACACTTCTCACAAACAGATCACATATCAATACACTAGTATTCTTGATGTGGTTAAAACCATCAAAGAGGGAAACAATCCATGGCCTGAGCCAACGCGACCATTTCAGGAAATTTATTAATGTAAAAGAAAGATAATTTACATAAGCTTCTCTCATGAACGGTAGTGTTGGCTCAAGCCGTGGACTGTTTCCCTCTTTGAGGGATTTAACCATGTAAAGTATACTGGTGTTCTGATCTGTGATCTATTTGTAAGTGGTGTATTTTGGTGTTATATCTAAGGAACTTATATTGTAAATTCTTACATGGTATCAAAGCTATTTGAGGGCCGCATCCATTGGTGATCTAAATCTGAAGCCAGTACAACTGCATCCGACTATAGTTTCCTAGATCCACTATTTATGACCGCTTTCGGGTCAAGATGATTGCTCTATTGTGTTAGGAGCATCTGTTCTAGTGAGGAACCCCTTTCGTTTCACGCAAAAAGGTTTCCAGTAGCCTAGCTACGTCATTTTTAAGATCTGGAGGTATACAATTGTTATTTGCAGTTTAGTTATTTATCTCTCTGTTTATTTCAATTTATTTATCTCTTTGTTTTTTATTACCGAATCTATACCTTTCAGTTCTGGGTATGTTTTTTCCCCGCGACTTTGTACGATCTGGGAAAATAAAAAACATAAAGGAAGGATTTTTCTCATACGTATGCTCTTTTCTGTTGCGCCTTAATGTGATTTCGGAAAAAACAAAAACAATGAGGAAAATATTTAGTTTTCGACGCAAGATAAATTCAAGCAATAAGGTTTTATTTTTTTTTCATTTTCGTGTTGGGTTGTGTGATTTTTTGTTTTGTAGGCAGAAAGGGTTTTTCCAAATAAGCATGCACTCCAATTTTTTTTATTTTATTTTTATTTTTATTTTTATTTTTATTTTTTTTTATTTATTTTTTTTTTTTTCCAAAAATTACTAATCTTTTAAACTAGCTCACTTGGTCCAAAGTTACTTATGAGAATAGAGGTTTTGGGTTCAAGTCTTTCTTTTTGTTGAGTTACTTTTTCAAAAAACACATGTAACTTATGTTTTAAAGTTACTTTATGTAAAAGTCTTCTCACCCATTATAAAAAGTGAGTCACTTATAATTCTAAACTCACTTTATCCTCTATTTAAGTTACAATTTAGTGGGTACCTCATAAAGTACCATTGTAAAAATGACTTCCACTTATTTATAAAAGTGGGTCACATAAAATCGTTTATTAAGGTGAGCAAATTAGATTAATTTGGAAAAGCGGGTGGCGCGGGGGGGGGGGGGGTAGGGAGTTATGGAGGGCAGCGGTTTAAATATAACATTATCATTCACTTCCAAACATCATGTACTTCATTGGCATCCTCAACCACTTTTATTCAAAAAACCATAACTTGTTCATTTAGTTTTCAGAGCCATTGTTTTTTAATCAGCCTAATTTTTCGAGATCTTTTGATTGGAATACTTAGTTTCAACATCTACAACTTCAATTTCTGTTAAAATGGAAAGTCCATGCCAAGTTATTCTTGACAACACCAACTTCTTCCAATGGGTGTCCTACATGGAGGATTTACTTAGAAGTAAAGGTCTTTATAGAATATAGCCTCAGGCCAAGAGTCTAAACTTAAAGATGAAGATAAGCAAGCCAAATGGGAAAATAGGAAAGATCAAGCACATGGGTTGATAGGGAAGTCTATTTCTTCAAACCTTAGATTCCATATCATAGAATTTGATACATCTGATGAAGCAATGAAACAACTCAATAAAGTTTTTGGAATTAAAAATGAAATTAGAGCCCATCAACTCGAAAATGAGTTGCTTACGTTGGTCCCCAATATTTTTTCTTCCATTGAATATTTTTTGTCCAAGTTCAAGACCCTTAGACTTCTCTTAGAAGGTGTTAAGGTTAATAAAGAAGATGGTAGCTTTATCTATTCCATTCTTACTAAGTTGGGACCAACCTACTTTTTGTTTGTTTCCACCTTCCATTCTACTGGAGAAGCCTTTATTTCTAAAGGACAAGACTGCAAGTCCCCCTCTTTTGATGCCTTTTGTGATTCTTTAATAAGAGAACAAGAAAAAATCTTACATATTGGTCTTCTTAATCTTGGAAACTCTTCCAAGAAAGCCTTATCCACCCAACAACTACCAAGTTCGAAGAATCCTAAGAATAAGTGTCCTAAAAAAATGGTCCTAAACCAACCAAGGGTCCTAAGCACTTTCAGAGTCAAAATGAAAAATCAATTCAACAAAATGATAAGGCAAATAAAAACAAAGGGAAGAAGACTGATAGACAATGCAACTTTTGTAATCGGGATGACCACATAGAATCCAAATGCTTTAAGAATATGGAAGCCTTGGAAGAAACAATGAAGAAGCATAACATCTATTTGGATCAATATTCAACTTCAACTTCATCTTCAGGAATATCACTTTCTGCATGTGGTTATCAAGCATCTCAATTTGGTAATGCACTAAATGTATCTTCTTCTTCTCATTCTCATGAGTGGCTCATTGATTCTGGAGCTTCTTATCACATGGAGAAAAAAAAGCCATGTTTTCTTATTTAAATTATTGTAACACAAAAAATATATATGTTAGTGATGAAAGATCTCTTAGTGTTGTAGGGACTGTAACTATTCATCTATACAATGGTCAATTTAATGATGTATTATGTGCTCCTACCTTATCTTGCAACCTTCTATCTATATATTAGCTAACTCATTTAGGTGAAGGTAAAATTGTTGAATTTTCACCTCATGATGTTGTAATTAAGGACCTAAGAGATCCTAAACAGATTTTAACTACTAGCATTGTTGATGATTCTACAAGGTTGTATACGTTTAACAAATTTGGGTCATCAAGTCTTCCCTCGGTATTTGTTGCCCATAATGATGAAGTGAACAAAATTTGGCATGAGTGATTTGGTCGCTTAAAATATCGCTCCCTTCAAAATATATGTAAGAAAAATATGGTGACAGGTCTTCCTATGGTATCTTGCAGAGATGGTGTTTTTTCTGGATGTGTACTCAGAAAACATCAATAGCATAGTTTTGAAAAACGTGCTTTTTGGGATGCCTCAGCCCCTTTACATCTTGTGCACAGTGATTTATGCGGTCCACTTCTAGGTGTTTCATTCTCTAGCTACAACTATTTCTTAACTTTCATTGATGATTTCTCTAGACACAATTGGGTATACTTCTTAAAACTCAAGAGTGAAGTCTTTAATATGTTCTTGGATTTTAAGGGCGTTGTTGAGAAAAAATATGGACATCAAATTATTAAGCTAAGATCTGATAATGACGAAGAATATGTTAGCAACAAATTCATGAACTTTTGCACTGAGCATGGAATTCAAATGCAACATAATGTTCCATATACTCCACAACAAAATGGTGTAGCTGAAAGGAAGAATCACACTTTAAAGGAAATGGCTAATTGTATGCTTCAATCTAAAGGAATTAGTCTTAATTTTTGGGCATAAGCAATTACTGTGCAAATTACATAATAAATCACACTCCTACTAAGGTTTTAAAGAATATCACTCCAGAAGAAGCATAGAGCTCAATTAAACCAGATGTAAGTCACTTTCATGTTTTTGGAAGTGAAGCATGGGCCCATATTTTTGATGAGAAACATAAAGCCTTAGAACCTAAGAATGAAAAATGTATTTTTGTTGGATATTCTGAAGATGTCAAAAGATATGGAATTCTTCCACCTAAATCCAAAAATGTTATCATTAGAAGAGACGTAAAGTTTCCTAAAAATATATCGGCCTAGGAGCCTGGTTCGGCGGATGTGCCACCTCTCTCTATCCCTTCTACTTTTGAAAATATTTCTTCTTCAAATGCTGACAGTGAGGATGAAAATTCTCCCCCACCTTCTTAGGATTCTCCTTTATCTCCTCCACTTCCAAAATGGGTCTGTGCTACTCGGGATGCAACAAGTGCTCTTGTAGGTGACCCTACAAATCAATGACGTACACGTTCTTAGTTCGATATGGCCTCTTCTTTACTAGGTCAAGCTTCAACAAATTATGATCCTCACACCTTTGCAGAAGCTTCAGGCCATCCAGATTTGGACACATCTATGAAGGAATAATATCATTCATTATTGGAAAATGATACATGGGATCTTGTTCCTCTTCCAAAGGGACGAAAACTTGTTAGATGTAAATGGGTTTACGGAACCAAGTTTGGACCAGATGGAAAATTTGATAAACATAAAGTTTGTCTTTTTGCTAAGGGTTTTTCACAAGTTGAAGGCATTGACTATACTGAAACCTTCTCCCATGTTGCCAAAATGAAATCTATCCACCTTTTTCTTTCCCTTGCTGCCTCTTTCAAATGGGAAGTCCATCAGAAGGATGCTAAATATACCTTCTTGCATGGGGACTTACCTGAAGAAATACATATGGAACAATAACCTCCTAGCTTTATAAAAATAGACTCCAACCTTGTATGTCGGTTTAAGAAATCCCTTTATGGTCTCAAGCAAGCCCCTCAGGCTTGGTATGCCAAAATAGATATCTTTCTTTTAGATACTGGTTTTTCTAAGTGTCATTCTAACAATACTGTCTACACCAAAAAGGTGGGTAAGTCCCTTATCATTCTTGTTCTTTCTGTTGATGATCTTATCCTTATTAGTAGTGATCCCAACCTTATAAACCATGTGAAGTATAACCTTAAAAAGAATTTTGAAATGACAGACTTAGGACACTTGAATTATTTTATTGGTCTTCAAGCCTTGCAATCCAAGGAAGGTATTTAGGTCCCTATACTAGTAGAGTAACCCCTTATTGTTACTAGTACAACCCCCTTATTATATTTTTGTGCCCATGTAGTCCCCATATTGTTATTATTGTGCCCCATAGAATCCCACTATTGTTATTATTGTGCCCTTACATATTATTGTTATGTTGCTCTATTATATATATCCCCTAGACTCCTATATATAGAAAGGAGGTCTTGTCATTTGTATCATCCAGGAATTGTTCATTTGTGTAATGTAAAGGAGGTTTTCCCCTCGAAGAGGTTGAATTCTAAGGCGTTCATCTCTCTTTTCTATCTTTTTGTGAGTTGGTTTCATAACATTTGGTATCAGAGCTTTGGATTCTAGGGTTTCGTTGCGCCAAATAGGTCATCGTGGAATTTTTGCTATAACTTTTTTTTTTTGCGACGTCTCAGAAGCTAACTAAAAAAACCATTTGAGACAAAATCTCGCTGAACCTCAGGTCCAAATTTCAGATCTTGTCTCACTATAGTTTTAGAGATATTATCTGAGGAAGTTATAGTTTTTGCAAGCTCCAAAATTTCATCTAAAACAGGTCATCATGGAATTTTTGCTATAACGTTTTCGCTACGAAGTTTCAGAAGCTAAAGAAAAAACCCATTTGAGAAGAAATCAATCTAAACCTTGGGTCCGAATTTCGGATCTTGTCTTGCTACATTTTCGGATATATGATCTGAGGAAGTTAGGGTTTTTGTAGACTCCCGAATTACATCTTAAACAGGTGACCTTGGGAAAATAGTCATAACTTTCTCTCTGAGTATCAGATTGAAATTGTGTAAGAATTTATAGAAAGAGGATGGATAGTAGTCTTTTGAGTGTATTTTTCAGATTTGAAGGTCAAAACACTGACACGTGGCATGTCATACAAGTTCTCTATTATGAAAAGGTGTATAATCAGGTCATCTTGGGAGATTGTGCATAACACTTTGTTGGAGAATCCAATTTCGATAAGACTAGTGGAATTGGAAAGAGGACGTAGAGGACTACTGTAATGCGCAATTTTAGAACTGAAAGATCTAGAAATACAGAGTTACAGTTATTTGAAGATTGAGATCCTAAAATCAAGAAAAGGCAATATGAGGAAGTTCGATGGCAAGGATCCGGTAAATTGGATATTACAGATGGAGCAACATTTTGATTTACATGAGGTGGAACTGCTACAAAAGGTACTTATTGCATCTTCATATTTAAAATCAGATCAATTTTTATGGTATAAAGGGCTTTGTTCTCGTAAACCACTTGTTACGTGGTCAATTTTCACGGAGGAAATGATAGCACATTATGAGGATACAAAGAGAAACACCTTCTTTAGCTAATTGATA
>APFE030861122.1:113837-129422 GCA_000404065.3 Pinus taeda
AGTTCACTCACTCACACACCTAACCATTTTGTTCAATAACCATTGATTAGACAACCCTCCATCAACTGGACCTCCACTGAGTTGCATTGTGTAGTCTGAACCCTTAGTAACCAAGCACTGTTGCCTAGGACTATGCATAGCTTGAGGCTACCTTCTAAGCAGTTTGCACTATGGAATCCTGGAATCAACCTGACTAACTCTCACCTAGAATAGCACAAAATTTTCCCAAGAAGCCATCTCAGTCTGCACTTCTCGTAATCCTATCTATCAAGCCTCCCACTGGCCAACCGAAGAATTTGACTTAAGCAGTGACTTAGGGCTGTAGTCATCCTCTAAAATTGCGCAGAAGATGCCAGCCTACCTGCCTACACTACCTAATTAAATTGTGTAGACAAGAGGGATAGGAACCTGTAGCCTATCACTTCACTGTCCCAAGAAATTGCGTAGCTTTGTTAGGCAGTCCCCTTGTTGGCCTACTTTCCACTCCTCTTGAAAATTGTGCAGTTTTCATGGACAATCCACCTGCTACCCAACACCCTGCTCAGCACAGAAACTACTCAGGCATCAACCTACTTGACTGCCTCCCAAATCTACAGAATTCTGACTAGTAGGCTCCCACAGCCCGATCCCAGCCTCCTCTAGAAATCTGCGCATTTTTCACTGCCAGTGCATCCTGCTTCTTGCACTACCTTCCCCAGAAGAAATGTGCAATTATGCCTCCCAACTGAGCCAGATCCTCCAGATGTCACCTGCTGTCCTGGATTCCTCAACCTAGCCTCCTAATGATCTCTGCACCTCGCATCTAGGCCTGACATGTGCTCTGCACTGTTTCAGAGCCTTGTCCTCTCTCCTGGTCACCTACACCTAGAAACGAAAGGCAATGCATCATGGTAGACTGGGGGATTTCTAGATCTGATGTCGTCTCATCATGAGTGATTGCAGAAACAGGTACATGGATGAGACATGGCATGATGATGAACGAGATGAACAAGAAGTGCATGCTAGAATACTTGCTTACAGTTGGATGAACACATGAAGCATACCAAGTAGCAAGCGAAGGAGACACATGCACATGCATGTACGATCAAGCGAACACTAAGACCATCGAAGACTCTACGCACTCTGCCATGGCGAGGTGAAGATTTGGTACACCATGATCACACTCATCACTCAACAACACAGTAACTCTAACTGAGTGACACAACTAACATGTGCATATAAGCAGTGTCATTTCAAGTTGTGTCATGAGCGGCCTCAGCCACATCACTACTTCAGGTCATAACTATGTAATCAATGAAATGTAACATGGAAGTCCATGAGACCCACAAATGAAGTCAAAAAGTCATGTAATTTGAATAGTCATAAGGGAATTTGAACAGTCATAAGGGTTAGTTTCACCCTTGGCTATAGATATCCCTCATTTGTATAGGAAAAAAACTTTTCACCTTGGCTCCTCCCACATAGCCTTGAGACTGTGTAGTCTTTCTTTGAGGAGCGAGCAATGGCTCCAACACACTTCTATTGGGGTTAGTGATGTATGGTGTATGGATGTGTCTTGGAACTTTCACTTAATTTAGAAACCTGTTAACAGGCCAGCACATTTTCACACATGTATTGTATTCATTTGTAAGACTATTATTTGGACGATTGTAATGCATCTTTCTTTAACGTTTACTAAGATAGTTGAACTCTTTCAGTTGTTTTAGTGCATATGCTATTGGAAATGTGTTGTATCAGTTGTTATCTCTATCTCGCCCGTGTGGACTACTCCACTGGACGCTCGATAGATTCATTCTTGTAAAATTGTTATAATGACCATCACACTCATGTGGAATACTCTACTAGGTGTTGTACATGCTATTTGTTCACCTTTGTGTTTGTGACTTCTGCATCCACGTGGACTACTCTGCCAAAAGTTCTCCAAATCATGTTGTGTTGTGGGTCTCTAACAGAGTTGGAACTATTCCCTTTTGACTTGAGACTCACTCTCACCCTCTCCCTCTGCAGTGAAAGAACTTAGACACAAGTTACACTAAGCACTCACCACGCACACGAACCTCGCTATTTGAAGAATACGTATACCACTGTCAAGTGCTGACAAGTAAGAGCTAAGGTATATCTTTAATATAATGGAAACCGAGCCATCATATCGGATGGGACTCCTACACCAAATAGTGTGAGGTCTATTTGGGACTTCATACCGAGGAGATCCCTTGAATGTTGGTAGGTCCAACACCGTCAATACATTGCAAAAGCTGGATTCACAAGGAAGGCCATAGTCAATTATCCACTCAACCTCATTGGTTAGGATAAATTCAGAGGAGTATTCTTTTAGTGATTTTGTAGATCAAATTTTATACATATCATTACGTATTCTGAGTAGTGATGTAGTCCCAAGGATATCCACTAATATCAAAAGGATTTTACATCTCAGTGAGCAATAAAAAGTAGGAGATTAGTATCTTTAATTTTTTTTTAAAGAAATCCATGTTTATGGTTGTGAATTGCCTCCATACAAGCTACCCGTTTTTGTGCCTATGAGAATTTTTTCTCTTGAATTTATCAGGTAGAGGATGAACATGGATGAAATTAATTTTGTGTCTAGGAAGAAGGAAGCTCAATATAAGTTAAAGGCACAAGTGGGTACATTTATAGTTAATACCAGATTGACAAAAAATAAGTTCACAATTTATTGAAACAAATGAAATTTAAGTTGAGTTTCAGCTTGCGTTATGACCCTCTGGGAATAGTTTCATATATCAGAGTTAAAAAAAGTCAACTCCTTATACCCATATATCTAAACCAGAAATAGGGAAATATGAAAATCAAGAGATATGGGAGGAAAACACCTTTCAAGAGATCGAGGAATAAATTTCTAATCAGATAGCTATAGAGACCCCAGGGTTGAAAGAAAAAGAATTGAAAAGACCCAGTGAGAGTATGTCTCCTATAGGTTCAAGTTTTAGACCAATGGGATTAAAATTTTTAAAAGGAGGAAAACAATGAATGTAGAAGAAGAATCATTAGAGATTAAAAATACAGAGACACCTACTACAATGGTACTATCAATCGAGCTTGTGTATTATCTACAACAAGCTAAAGAAACAATTCTAGATTTCTCTTCTTCCCCTTCTTCAAAACAACAGAGTATTTTGCAAGATCCAGAGAGATGAAAAAGAAGAATGAAGCACTTAAGAATTCCACATATTCTTAGATTTGGAAATAATATTCCACTACTCAAACTAGACTATTATCTATACTTGACCTTGACATAGGGATTTCACAATTAGAATTCCTTAAGCTAAAGGTTCTAGTTCCTAAAATTCTAGAGGACTACAAAACTTCTCTATTTTATTTTGACACAAATAATATTCATCCAATAGATCGAATTGATCTTCATAAACAAGTAGGTGAGATGATCTATTCATCAATAGCAATATCTTCCATGGAAGCATCAAAATTACAGGCTTCCTTAAATAATATTAGTTCACAACTCAAGCTAGAAAACATGTCTTCCCTAGCTAAAGATACAAGAATAAAATAATTAGAAGATTTGGTAATAAAATTAGGATTAGACCCTAATGATGTTAATGTTGCTGAAGAAATTATCAATATGTTAGACGAAAGTAATATTGGGGGGGTGAGGGGGAGCGTGAATATGTATTGCAAAAATACAAATTATTTAGGCAAATAAAAATTATTCAGAAAATTACTTCAGAAAATATAGCAGGATCAAACACATGAAAAACATAAACAATAATCACATGTAGACACTTGAATTTTAGGTGGAAAAACCCCGGTCTATGGAAAAAATCCATCAAACTATTTTCTTCTTCTTCTATTATCTATTGCTTCAAAAATATTTACATTACATTAGCTAGCACCCACTAGCAATGGAGCAGCCACCCCTTGATTAAAATGAGAAATATTGGCCACAACCAACTTGGAGCACCCACTCCTACAATAGACAAATAATATGCACTAAGCTTGAAACTCCTACTCCACTTACAGACAATTCTGCTATGATATGATTCATAAATAAATATGCCGCTGCATAATCAAAACATGCAACAAGATCTCAAACTTATGTAGCCACAAATCCACACACCAATTGAGAGAACAAAACTCTCTCTACACACCCTTCAAACTGATTTTCAATTTTTTCATCCAACACTCAAATGCTAGTGAATATTAATGTCTGAAGCACTCTGTAACTCTAAAATTTGAACTTTCTACAAAACTCACTTGATATTCACTTACAACACATGAACATTCACTTACTCATACTCTCTCTTTCGAATCAACAACCGAGCTTCTTTCCTTCTCATTTTTATATAATCTGAATATTGTTAAGTCAATTATTTAATTTAGATGATGGAGCACCCACAAAAACTATTCACACGCTTCAAAATTGATTGAGATTGGCATCTTGACCATATCAAACCACTCCATCCACTAGTCCTTTTGATAATTTAAAATTTTATCACTTTCTAGAGTCCCCCACAACTCATCCTGACTTTTTCTAGAAGATTCCAAAAATATACTCTTCTAACAACAATTTAATTCCAAGAGTGCACAAGGAAACCAGAGAGAATTTCTTGTTTTCCCTCAGATGCACACACAACACTAGACAAAAACCTCTCTGGATGCTCCCATAGTAACTACAAGCCAACATCTATACAAATTTGGTCTTTCCAATGACCTTTCATCCATGCATCTGAGACTTTTCTCCCACAGACGCTCCCATGGTAACTGCGAGCCAACGTCTATAAATATTCAGAATTTCCTCAACCTTTCATCCATGAATCTTTACTATTTCAAATGCTCTGATGAGCCTCCATCCATGTGTCTGGGGAAGAGAATGATTTAAAACAAAAAATCCAACCCTCAATATTGAAACAGAGCTTCATGAAAATGAAGTGACCTGTAAACCATCCCTTCAAACTTAAATTGACATCAAAAACCCAACTATAAGACTTCATCAAGACATCACACACACACCATCAACTAGATCTCTAGAAAATTTATCTTAGCTTCAGATGAGGCCTTGTTACGTCATGACACCACTCCTACAGACCTTCTAGGAGTTATTTTAGCATGTTACAACAACATGACAACCTTTAACATATATATAACTGATTAAAAACTTGACATATAGACTCATGAGTACATGAATTCAATAGGTGATATCAATGGCAACACAAATAGGCCAACAAAATCCCCCTTTCCCAATGGTGTCAACTTGTAGCTTCTGAAAATAAATATGACGTTTACATTCATCAATCTGAAGCTGAGCACATACATAAATCTCTCTCTCACCCTTTGAAATCAATGGAAAGGGTTTTTACATGGAAAGAAAAATTACATAACACCAATGTGACTCATGGCCAAAAATGAAGAACTCCCCCTGAAGAGGTACAACCACTGCTCCCCCTGAATATATATGAGACCACACCATCTTGAAGAAGAAATAGACATGAAGAATAAACCCATCTCAAAATGAAGCAAGAAGAAGCAAGTACACAATTCATAATGCCTTAAAAATGTATGCAAATAACCAATCAACACCCATTATTCAAAATTTTCATTTGAAAGTGCTCTTGATGGAAGCCATATTAAAACATATAATTCCATGAAAAACTCCTTAATGCCTTCGAAAAGGAACAACACCCATATGCTCTCTATGCTATTCAAATTTCTCTCTTGGAAGTGGCTTGGTGAATATATTTGCAATTTGTTCACTTGAAGCAATATATTCCAACTTCACAACTTTGTTGACCACTTGTTCTCTTAGAAAATGATATTTTATTGGTATTTGCTTGGTCTTGGAATGAAGAACTAGATTCTTAGAGATTATTATTACACTTGTGTTATCTACCATGATAGGAAGAGGCTTTTCAAATTCAACATGAATATCTTGAAGAATTTGCTTCATCCATAATATATGGGTACAACAAGTGGCTATTGCTATATGTTCCACTTTAGCTGTGGACAAAGAGATAGAGCTTTGTTTCTTGGTTTCCCAAGAAACCAAACAATCACCCAAAAAATGAGCTGCTCCTGAAGTACTTTTCCTATCATCAACACTACCAACCCAATCAACATCAATAAAAGTAATCAAGTTGAAATTCTTACCTTTGGGATACCATAATCCATAGTCAAGAGTGCCTTGAAGGTACTTGAAGATCCTCTTTACAACATTAAGATGAGTCTCCTTGGGATTAGCTTGAAATTTAGAGACCAATAATACAACTTGCATGATATCTGGCCTAGAAGCAGTTAGATACAATAAGATTCCAATCATGAAATGATACATGCACTGATTTACATATGGTGATTCATCATCTTTACTCAACCTACAATTGGTAACCATGGGAGTGCATACTATTTTGTAGTATTCCATGTCAAATTGTTTTAATTTCTCTCTAAGATATTTTGACTGAGAAATAAAAATGCCTTTTTCATCTTGCATAACTTGCAAACCAAGAAAGAAAGTAAGCTCACCAAACATTGACATCTCAAACTCTTTTTGCATTTCTTGTGCAAAATTTTGGCCCATCTAATCCAATTTGCTCCTAAATATAATATCATCTACATGTTGGAAATAATACTGAGAGGGGGGGGGGGGAGTGAATCAGTATTCGTACTCAATAATTTTTCATTTCCATAGGTAGATTTTTATATGCTACTTTAGCTAAGTGAACCAACATGTACACACGACTGTTATTAAAGAAACTAGCGTATATGCAGAGAAATTTTGATTTAACCAATTTATCATGTATTGAAATTTAACCAGTATGTCAGATATTAATTATAAAGTGCAGTAAAAGTAGAATAAATCATAAGCATCACACATGAACACAAAGATATAAGGTGGAAACCCAATGTGGGTAAAAACCACCTGCTACTGTCATCTCTGTCTTCTTTTAATAAAAAGAAAATTCTATTTACAATTTTGTACTAGTACAAACTTATACCAATATGCAGGCTTCTACCAGAAGAAGGCTGCAACCTTCTCTCATTTTCCAGCTACTACTTGAAGGGAGCGACAACCCCCTAGCCTTTGTACTAGCCAATATTTTTACTAGTACGTAGGTGCTGACCTATAGAATGCTACGACCTTCTTTCTTCCTCCAGGGACCATTTTTCATAAATTTTCAGATTGGATCCATCAACAACATCATAAGTGTAATTCAATCATCAAATATATCTGCATCAACCAATCACCTTTTGAACCAACCACAACTAAATCAATCAATCACTTTGACAACTCATCAATATGATCATTCAGAATACTGTCACCAGACTATAGTAACCAAAACCCAAACCAGAACCCAGAACTCTGCAACAACAAACAACAACTAAAAAATATTTTGTAAGGTATACACTACTTTCATTTGTCAAACTTGCGTGTATACGTGCTTTTCTCAAAGCCAACCAGTGTATACATCTGCAAATATTAATTCATAATTCTGCAGCTATTCAAGGCTTGAGATATACCCAGATCATATCATTTACAGAATAATATATGCGTCAGTATTCAGATCTAGAATATTCATGAACAAAAACACATAATGATAGTTCATTTTACGCCTTAAGATCCCGATCCATCATTAGATCTAGTTCCTCATCATCCGCTAAGGTTCATCCTTGGTTCAGATCCAACAATGCACCATAAACCAATAACCTGCATACTAGATTTCACACTTCATCAAATATTCAATACTTGCACACCTTGGCCTAATGATCTTCTCCTTCTTTTATAGTTTTAGGCCTTTCTCAATACCATGGAACAAAACTACTTAGGACCAATACCTTGGACCAAATACCTAGGGTTAATACCTCAGACTAGATACCTTGGACCAATACCATGGATCAAAATACCATGGACCAAATACTTCAGACCAAAAAACTTAGTTTTCCAAGGTATGCATGCTTTTCCTTTTGTGAAAGTGCATGTTTACATGCGAGTGTATACAATGAACTTGCATGTATATGTGGCTTAGCCAATGGTGAACCTGCGTATACCTCTCTTTCTTCATTATGTGAAGACTTATCTGTAATTCTTTTTTGTTTACCTGTTATACTATGATCTTTCATCTGAGTGAGTTTCCATCAAGGACAATACCTGTATCATAATGCCAACAATATCCCCCTTTGGACTTGATTGCAATAACCACACCAAGTCACTGTCCCCCTTTGACATCAAGGGCAAAGGGTCATGCTCCCCCTGAGCAAAATAAAAGTCTGCAAAAAGATTTTCTAAAAGAAGAACATGACTCTATACCAATGACATTCCTATCATCAATGAATCATACATACATCCATCTCCCAACCAAGTGGGGATATACCAAATTTGACTCATCCACCCAACCAAGTGGGGATATACCAATTGTTTATACATGACATTACATCATCCATCCCATGCATAGTGGGGTTACAAATTAGGTCGTTTCATGACCTTTACATTAAATGATATGCATGGCATATACAACAGAAACCAAATAGCTTAAGCAAGACCATGATAGTCATCAACAACTATCATATGATTTGTATCATCAGTAACATTTGTCAACAACATCTAGACCAACAACCTGCATATGTCCATCATTAGTTCCCAAAATATCATCAACCTGTGTCAAAGTATGTCGACATATATCAACTCATCGTCTTGTTCTCATCAAGATCAACTTGCTACATTCCCTTATCATAACCTTCCATGAATCAACTAAGCATATGCCATATCTCCACTTGGTAGCACAAAAACATTCACATCATATCATATTTATGTGAAAAACACCACAAACATTATTATCAAGAACTCCATGATCTTTTCACAATAACCTTCATTATATCATCACTAGGGAACATCCCATATCATCAACCATGATAATCAACATATGTGAGTACCATCCTATCATCATAAAGTAAAAACTCATCATCATTGATTAGGTACCGAAGACTTCTAGACATAATGTCAACAATGCTTTATTAGAAGCATACCATGTTCTCCCCCTGAACCTGTTCACTGTCAGATCTGATCATTGCATATGTCAGTAAGAGATATCAAAACATCATCATCAATCAGATATACATCAAGTTATCAACAACTTTATGAGGACCAATATATTTCCACATGTTATTAGCAGATTGTAACCATAATAAAACAGAGCAGATAATTGACAGAACCATAGCAGACCCTTTTTTTTTTCGAGTCTGGCCCACTACTTTTCTTCAAACCAATGTATATGTGACTGTGCCCATATAAACTTGTGTATGTATGAGACTACACTTCATGAAACTCGTGTATAACAACCTTTCTCTGAAAAAATAGGATTTAACAGTAGGATGATGCAGCAACTACTTCCAGCTTTTTTCTGAGATATTCAAATGTCTCTCTCGGCAGTGGTTTAGTGAATATATCAGCAACCTGTTCTTTGGAGGGAACATACTCCAATTTGACCTTTTGTTCAAGCACTTGTTCACGTAGAAAATGATATTTGATGGGTATGTGCTTGGTTTTGGAGTGCATGACTGGATTCTTTGAAATACTGATGGCACTTGTATTATCACATAGAATGGAGATGGGTGGATTACATGTGATCTAAATGTCTTGCAAGGTTTGCATCATCCAAAGTATTTGTGTGTAGCAAGATGCAGCAACCACGTATTCTGCTTCAGCTGTAGATAATGAAATTGAACTTTGTTTCTTGCTGAACCAAGACACTAACCTGGAACCCATATAGAATGCACCACCACTAGTGATTTTTTTGTCATCAACACTTCCTGCCCATTCTGCATCTATACGTGCATGAAGTGTAAGACCTGTATCTCTAGGATACCATAAACCAAAGTTCTATGTTCCTTGAAGATATTTAAAATATTTTTGACTGGCCGAAGGTGTGATTCCTTTGGATTTTCTTTGAATCTTCCAACTATTCCTACTGCATGCATAATGTCAGGTTGAGTACCTGTTAGATAAAGAAGACTGCCAATCACGGATCTGTAAGTTGGTTGATGTACTCCTGTTGATTCATTATTTGAGCTGAGACTGCATCTTGTTACCATTGGGGTACATACTGGTTTAGAATCTTCCATGCTGTACTTTTTCAAGATCTGTTTGAGATATTTGGTTTGTGACAGAAAAATACCATCTTTATTTTGTTGAACTTGTAGACCAAGAAAATAGGTAAGCTCACCAAGCAAGGACATTTCAAATTCTTGCTGCATTACTGAAGAAAAATTCCAACTCATGGATTCTTCTTTGCTACCAAAAATGATATCATCAACATAAACAATAATTATTGGCAATTTATCATTGTCAATCTTTGTATATAGATTTCTATCTGCTAATCCCTTTGAAAAACCCTGTTGGTGGAGATATTTGTCAAGACGTTAATACCAGGCCTTTGGAGCTTGTTTTAGACCATAGAGAGCCTTTCTGAGTCTGTATACAAGTTTTGCATCATTTCCAAGAATGATTCCTTCTAGTTGCTCAACATAGGCTTCTTCTTCTAGGTCTGCATTAAGAAAGGCTGATTTTACATCCATTTGGTATACTTTGAATTTTTGAAAACTAGAAAAAGCAAGAAACATCCTTATGGCTTCAAGTCTAGCAACAGGTGAAAAAGTTTCTTCAAAATCTATACCTTCTTGTTGAGAATATCCTTTGCAAACAAGTCTGGCCTTGTTTCTAATAACTTCTCCATTTTTGTTCAGCTTGATTTTGAATATCCATTTAGTTCCTATGATATTTTTATCATGAGGTCTAGGAACTAATTCCCAAGTATTATTATTTTCAATTTGCTCAAGTTCTTCATTCATGGCCTTGACCCAACATTCATCTTTGCATGCTTCATTTACATTTTGAGGTTCGGTGGAAGATATTAACGCTAGATAGATTGAGGCTTCTGTAATAGTTCTTCTTGTTTGAACACCTGCCCCTTTTTCCCCTAAAATTTGCATTTCTGGACGATTTTTCTGAACACACCTAGACAGAGTCTTTTATTCTTCTGTTATCTCTTCTTTTGGTGTTTCATTGGTTTCTTCTTCAGAATCAGTGTGATTTGATGTGGGAAAATGATCCTCATCTTCTTCATTATCATACTCTTTGGTTTCTGTTTTGGATTTTTGCATGCTTCATCAATACTTTCAATAATTTTCCCAAGTCTCTTATTATAACATTTATATCCTTTACTTTGGGAAGAGTAGCCAAGAAGAATACCTTCATCTACTGTGGGTTCAAACTTACCAAGTTTTTCATCAGTCCTTTTGATGTAACATTTGTTTCCAAAAACTTTGAAGTATTTTATAGTAGGAGTCTTCCCATACCAAAGTTCATGTGGAGTTTGAGTGCTGTTTACCCAAACATTTGCTTGGTTGAGAATAGTGACAATGCCGAATGCAGCTTCACCCCAGAAGGTTGCAAGGGTTCTAGATTCATCTAGCATAGCTCGAGCCATTTGTTACACAGTTCTGTTCATCCTTTCTACCACTCCATTTTGCTCAGGAGTCCTTGTGGTGGAGAACTACCCTTTTATTCCATGTTGTTCACAAAATTCAAAGAATTCATCTGAGGTAAATTCCCCTCCTCGATCAGATCTGAGGCATTTGATTTGTGATATGATTCATTTTCAACTAAAGCTTTGAAGGCTTTGAACTTTTCAAATGCTTCATATTTATGCTTTAGAAGACCTATCCAACACATTTTGGAAAAATCATCAATGAATAATATAAAGTATTCTTCTCCACGAGGTGACTTTTTCCTTGATGGTCCACATAAATCAGTATGAACAAGTTCAAGAGGCTTACTAGCTTACCCTTCCTTCTTGATAAAGTGAGATCTAGTTTTCTTACCGAATTGACATGATTTTCATGTAATATTTTCAGGAATGCTGATATCTGGAAGATCACGAACAACCAGGAATCTGCATGCTTTTCTTATTTGAGAAAAGCCTAGATGTCCCATTCTTCTGTGCCATAGCTAGTTTTCATCATTTTTGCTTAGATAGCACTATTGTTGTCCTCCCTTGAGTATATATAGGTTGTTTGGAGTTCTTGTACCTTTGATCACGGTTTCTCCTGTATCAAGCTTACGAACAACACATCCATTTGATCGAAACACCACTTCATTTCCTTGATCACACATTTGACTTACACTCAACAGGTTATGCTTTAAACCATCAACATACATAACATTCCCAAATTCAACTTTTTCTTTCAAGAAAACAAAACCTTTACCTTTTATGACAGCATGAGTATCGTTTCCAAATAAGACATTCTTTTCCTTTTCTAAGGCATTATATGAGTGTAGTTTTTCTTTGTGTTTTTCTCTTTCAGCAAGTTGATATGTCAAGGTATCTATAATCATATTAGTTTCTTCTAAACATATTTTGAGCTTAGAAATTTCTTCACGAAGTCCATTTTCTTCTAAAGCATCCAAAAATTTATCATCTTCATAAGCCATTAGAAGTCTATAGTCATTACTATTTTCATCTTCATCACTATTTGATAATCCATCGCTATCTTCATGAGTATAGTAGCTCTTTTTACTTACACTTTTTTTTCTATTCCATTTTGTAGATTCCTTCCCTTTATCATATTTATCTTTATGAGGACATTTGGAAGCATAATGACTGACTCTACCACAAGAAAAACATTTGAAAGGTAGTTTACCTCTAAATCTTCTGGAACCCCGTTGAAGCTTCTTGACAAAGTTTACTTCATCTTCTTCTTCTTAAATATTTCTTGATTCATTGAGTTCTCCTTTTCCTTTCGCTAAAGCTTTAAATGCGGCTTCTCTCATATCTGATGGGCCTCCTTTTCTCATCTCAAAGGCGGTTAAGATTTCGTGAAGCTGTGTCATAGTAATAGTTTGTAGATCCTGTTTTTCTTCTATGGTAGATACTTTTGATTCAAATTTAGCAGACAAGGATCTTAAAAATTTCTAAAAAAAGGTAACTTCCTTTATCTCTTCACCCAAATTTTTCATGCAATTCATAACCTCATTATACATAAGAAGTAACTAGCAATACTTTCATCATTGTGCATGTTAAGAGTTTCATATTGAAGTCTGAGAGTTTGTAGTTTAGCACGTTTTACCTGAGAGTCTCCTTCGTAGCTTAGAACAATTTTGTCCCATATTTCTTTGGCTGATTTGAGCTGCATAACTTTGAAAAACTCTGATTGTGACAGACTTCCCGATAATGTATTGACAACCTTGGCATTGGTTTCATATTGTGTTTTACTTGCCGTATCTGTAGGAATTGCTGATGGAAATGTATATCCTCCTTCCACGATTTCCCAGACATCTGTTCCAAGTGATTGAAAGTAGGATGTGGTTTTTATATTCCGATAAACAAAGTTTCTCCCATCAAAGATTGGCGGTCTGATAGATCCCCCACTTTCTTGATTACTCATGATGATGGATCTTCCTTCAAACAATAAAGCTTCTTCAGAAGAGACCTTCTTGATACCAATTGTGGAATAATACTGGGGGGGGGGGGGGTGAATCAGTATTAGTAACCCAATAATTTTTCATTTCCATAGGAAAATTTGTATACGCTACTTTAGCTAAGTGAACCAGTGTGTACATGTGTCTGTTATTAAAGCAACCAACATATATGCAGAGAACTTTTGATTTACCCAATTTATCATGTATTGAACGTTAACTAGTATGTCAGATATTAATTAGATAGTGTAGTAAAAGCAAAGCAAAGCATAAGCATCAAACATGAACACCAAGATATAAGGTGGAAACCCAATGTGGGTAAAAACCACCTGCTGCTGTCATCTCTGTCTTCTTTTAATAATAAGAAAATTCTGTTTACAATTTTTTACTGGTGCAGACTTATACCAATATGCAAGCTTCTACCTATAGAAGGCTGCAACCTTCTCTTATTTTCCAGCTACTACTGGGAGCTACAACCGCCTAGCTCTTGTACTAGCCAATATTTTTACTAGTACGTAGGTGCCGACCTATCGAAGGCTACGACCTTCTTTCTTCCTCCAAGGACCACGTTTCATAAATTTTCAGACTGGATCCATCAACAACATCATAAGTGTAATTCAATCATCAAATATATCTGCATCAACCAATCACCTTTTGAACCAACCACAACCGAATCAATCAATCATTTTGACAACCCATCAATCTGATCATTCAGAACACTGTCACCAGACTATAGTAAATAGAACCCAAAAATCTGCAACAACAAACAACAACAACTAAAACATATTTTATAAGATATACACTACTTTCATGTGTCAAACTTGCGTGTATATGTGCTTTTCTCAAAGCCAACCAGCGTATACATTTGCAAATATTAATTCATAATTCTGCAGCTATTCCAGACTTTAGTTATACCCAGATCATATCATTTACAGAATAATATATGCATTAGTATTCAGATCTAGAATATTCATGAGAAAAAACACATAATAATAGTTCATTTTACGCCTTAAGATCCTGATCCATCATTAGATCTAGTTCCTCATAATCCGCTAAGGTTCATCCTTGGTTTTGATCTAACAATGCACCATAACCCAATAACCTGCATACTAGATCTCACACTTCATCAGATATTCGATACTTGCACACCTTGGCCTAATGATCTTCTCCTCCTTTTATAGTTTTAGGCCTTTCTAAGTACCATGGATCAAAACTACTTAGGACCAATACCTTGGACCAAATACCTAGGGTCAATACCTCAGACTAGATACCTTGGACCAATACTGTGGATCAAAATACCATGGACCAAATACTTCGGACCAAAAAACTTATTTTTCCAAGGTATACACGCTTTTCCTGTTGTGAAAGTGCATGTGTATGTATACGTGACTTGTATACAGTGAACCTGCGTGTATATGCAGCTTGGTCAATGGTGAACCTGCGTATACCTCTTTTCTTCATTCTGTTAAGACTGATCTATAATTCTCTGCTGTTTACCTACTTGTTGTACCCTAAAACAACCCCCCATTTTATATCATTATTATCCCAAAACTATAATATGAAATGGGTCCCTTTTTAATTTTGATTTTAATTGGTATCAACTTAGTTTTATTCAGAAAGGTCCGAAAAAATAAAATAAAGCATTACCAAAAAACCTTTTCGAATAAACCACTCAAAAGCTTACACATAAAAGATTAATCTTTTGTTATTGCGATGAAGCGATCGCAAGATCGCATATCGCAATGACAAAGGAAACACAACTTAAGGACCCATTGGTTTTCTCCGATGCGAAATCACTATCGGGTATCGGCGATAATGAATTGGCGCAATTAAAACTCCTTTTTGTTCCGATGCGATGCGATATCGCTGTTGGATATCGGCGATAATGAATTGGTGCAATAAAAACTCCCCTTGTGCTCCGATGCGATGCAATATTGCTATCGGCGATCGGCAATATCCGAGGCCACCTTAAGTTAATCGTTCGCCATGCATTCATCGATATATATCTCAGTCATATTCGATTTACGCTATCATTTTCTGTATTACGTCCATTATCATCTGATCCGGATTTAAACAGGAACACAACAAATTACAGAGATAACCATATACACAAATATGCAGCAGAAATAATACTT
>APFE030861127.1:2358-30220 GCA_000404065.3 Pinus taeda
GAAGTTACGTGAGGAGTGGAAGACTTTGGGAGAGGACAGAACGAAGTGAAGGTCGAGGAGATATGTTTGCATGCGTGATCAAGATGGAGGAGATGGTAATGGAACGAGAAAGAAGAGTGTAAATGAAACAAATGATTATGACTGTCACCAAACCGAAAATGCATCAACCTAAATTACTTATGCCATGAATTCAATGAACAGCAATGGAAAACAAGAAATGAAACCTATGTGAAACAATTATGAACTAAGTATTTATAAATCCAAACATGCATCCAAACTGATATCAAGTTTTGCAAATGAGATTCAAACACTAATGATTGCATGGTGAAGCAAAGAAAGATTTCATTACGAGAATACAGCAAAGACACATAAATATAAACAAGGGAGGTACTGGGCGCTTGAGATGGGCCCAACCCCAAGAACTACAGCCTCCCAAGAGAGATTTAGAGCTGGTGCAAAGCTGGATCCATCTTTATTAACCAAGAATGAAAAGTTACATCAAAATTGTCCACAAGGAGAGCTTGAGAAAGAGCTGAAAGCAAAACTAATCCATGGCCTACAAATCGAATTACAAGCTAGCTAACTAATGGCTAAAACAAAATGACTAACTACAAGCTAAAAATGACTATCAAATGGCTACCAACTAGCTGCCTACTAGCTAACCAAAATGAGGCCCCAAGCCTTCTTATTTATACAATTTGAGGACCCCAACAATCCTCCTAAACTTTAGGGACTCGGCTGCCCAAGACTTGCAGTTAACAACAGTCCTACTTGACTTGCTTGGCTGCCCTTGTGCTAATTGATTTGGTGGCCCCTTTGAACTCCGAGCTGATGGTGGAGAATTCGAGGTAAGGACCCATAAATGAGGGGGAACCTTCCTACAAATCCTCTAGCTTGTTCTCCCACGAATTTGGCTGCCAAGTGCTCATTAAGACCTTCGATTTTGTCTCCAAGTTGACCAACAAGGCTACACAAAGCACCCATTAGACTTATTGGCATAATGACTAACCAAATTCACTCTATTAACATAAAAATAATAAAAAACATGCAATAAGCAAATGAGAATGGTGGATTAAGTCAACTTGGAGGTTGAATGAGCCCAAATAATTGTCCATTTTTGGGGCTCATCACCCTTGAACTCAGGTAACAGGGTGTTGGAATTCTGTGGCTCCAAATAGGTAAATGGTCATCTCCTTGATTTAATTCGACCTTCTTCTGGCGTAGACACTGACCAGACCTACTCCTTCTGTCTCAGGCTCTTTCGATTTGTCAGTGGCTCCATTCCACGAGTTCCTTGGGTCTCGTCACACTCAGGTAATCTAGATAACCCTTATGTTTCTAGTTTGCTTCAATTTTCTAGGTCTCGCTATACATATGTATTGACTGAGTTTTTGTTTGGTATGTGCAGGTCAATGGCTCGACCTGGGTACATGGATTCCTTATGGTTTCGGTCTCCCAAACGTAGCAACTCACTACCGGTAGGTTCTCGCTCTTAAATCCATCAATGCATTGTTAGGGTCTTGAGTTTTATGTAGGGCTTGTAGTACACTATTTTGCCTTCATGTGTAGTCTGTATCCCTTTCGAAAATGTAGCTTCAGTCTGGTTGTAGTTCTTGTTCGAGTTAACTGTTGATTTGAGTTATGGGTGGTTACTGTTACCAAACCCTAGGCTAGGGTTTTATCCACTCTGTGGACACGACACTTGTTTCTATTTATAAATCCATGTAATACATTTATATTTCTTGGTCAATAGCAATGGGGACATAATTTTGTTACCTCTGTTTACTTATGAAAGGTATGAAGGGTTGTTTGACAATACCTCTACTTATGGGTTGTTTTCTTCAGCACTCTATCTCCGATTCTTTATCCTCTCGGTCGTCTTGCCGTGTTGCACTGTTCTAGCTATGGTTCAATTCATTTAGTCTTCGCTTTGTTTTTCGGACATATGCATGAAATCGATGTTGTTTGCTGTTGGGAACACAATGAAACACGACCTTACAGTAGTCGGTCTCTGTTTGCTAGCACTATTCTTTCAATATGTTAAATGAAAATACAGTAGTACAGTAAATAAGCTATGATACAGATGGACAATTTAGAAATAAGATGTGTCTTTGTGTTTTATTTCTCTATGACGAAATTGTTGAACCTTTCTCTTGTTTTACATTGTTTCTTTTATACATCTTTGGTTTACAGTTAATTGAAACTGCAATTGTTTTCAGTTGAACATAAATGATATGGTTATGCAACTACAGTTCGGTTGACTTTACAAGATCTTGTTTTAGACAATTTTGTCTTTTCTTCTTTAAGTTGACAAATCAATTTTTAAACTACTATTTATTACTGTTGGACCATAACAACCCTAACCGACCATTTAACTTTGACTAAGATAGCAACCAAAAGTAAAATAAAATAAAATCCTATCTCGTGACTTGATAAACTAATCATAAAAAAGACAATCCAAATACTCAAACAACCTTCCAACCTGGCAGAGACTTCACCCTATCATGTTGAGATGGATGCTCCCGCTTCAGGCTCTCGGGGAAAAAAGAAATCATGGCTCCGGTCCATGAGCTTCTCCACTAAAGACCCTATTTGTTCAATTTGTCTGGCATCAAGCCACAAATTATCCTCAATAGGACAGTTCTTCCACCTGACCAAGTATTGCACATACTCCTTCCTCTGAGTTCGTTTAACCACCTGAGTGTCGAGAATGATTTCAATCTCGGGAGGTTGGACGTAAGGCATCTGTCTCTTCCAAGCTTCTCCTTCATCATGGGTATTCTGTGTAGGTCGCGTGGTTCCATCTTCTCCCTTCTCATCTAGGTTAGCTGTATAGGGCAACAAGTCTGCTACGTTAAAGATAGGTGAAATGCCTATTCCCGGTGGCAACTATATCTCGTAGGCATTCGCCGAAAACTTCCGAAGGACTTTGCAAGGTCCTACCTTTTTATACTTTAGTTTATTATACGTACCTTTAGGGAAGCGTTCTGAGAGGACTTCATACCCCACGTTAAACTGTACTTCCCTTCTCTTCAAATCTACTTGTTGTTTATATTTTAAGGTGTTGTCCTGCAATTTAATTTTTATCTGTTCATGTAAATCCCTCATCGCATTAGCACAATCTTCTCCATCTGTGATTCTCCTTTCCTGCAGTCCAAGGTCCCACAGTTCATGCACTCTGTGAGGATGCATGCTGTACAACATCTGAAATGTACTGAAACCTGTGCTGTGGTTAGGAGAGTTGTAAGCGAAGTCTTCCTATGCAAGCGCTCGATCCCACATCCATGAATTCTCTCCAACCAGGCTTCGTAATAGGTTTCTCAGACTCCTATTTACAACCTCTGTTTGCCCGTGAGTTTACGGGTGATATGTAGAACTGTAGCTTAGATATCTGTCCATCTTTTTCCATAAGGTACACCAAAAGTGTCCCATGAACTTCACATCCTTGTCTAAAAGGATAGATTTAGGGAATCCATGTAACCTGACAATCTCATTGAAAAACAAGTGGGCCACGTGAGTGGCATCACTGGTTTTTCTGTAAGGAATAAAATGTACCATTTTTTAGAATCTCTCCACTACTACCATTATTGAGTCTTAACCATGCTCAGTCTTAGGTAGGCCTAACATGAAGTCCAAGCTGACTCAGTCCCATGGTCTGCCTGGAATAGGTAACGGTGTATACAGTCCTGTGTTTTGACTGTGGCCCTTTGCTAACTGGCAGACTTTGCATCTAGCCACAAATCGCTATATATCTCTCCGCATATTTGTCCAAAAGTAGAAATGACTAAGCTACTCGAGCATCTTGTCCATGTCGAAATGTCCAGCCAAACCTCCACTATGTTTCTCTCGAATAATATTCTCCCTCATCCAGCAGTCAAGTATGCACAGCTATCCTCCCTTAAACAACAACTTCTCCTGTAGATTGTAGTTCAACCAAGGACTGTTATCTTTCACTAAGGGATTCTGACATGCCTCATAGGCCTCCTTAAGATATATATTCGACTGGTATAAGTCCTGTAAGTGCTCCAAATCCAGCACCTACACAGTGCTTTCCTGCAGAAGTAGAGCTTTCCTACCTAGCACATCTGCTACTTTATTTGCTTGCGCACTAATATGTTTCAATATGAAATTGAAACTATGCAAATACTCCACCCATTTGCCGTGTTTGTGGTTCAGCTTGAGCTGTTGCATTACATACTATAGTGCAGAATTATCTGGAAACAACAAAAATTCATTTCCCAATAGATAATGCCTCCAGTGTTTTAATGCCTATATAATAGCATAGAACTCCTTATCATATGATGAATATTTCTGTCAACTCTCATTCAGCTTCTCATTGAAAAATGCTACAGGCTTATCCTCCTGACTGAGTACAGCTCCAATTACTGTCCCGCTAGCATCATAACGAACCTGAAATAACATCTTGAAATCTGGTAATCTCAGGATCGGCCTCTCAGTGATCTTTCTCTTCAACAATTGGAAACTTCTCTCCATTGCTTCTATCCATCAAAAAGGTTAGCTGGCCTTTTTAATGGTGTCCAACATAGGCGCACAAATTTCTCTGAAATTCTTTATGAATTTCTTGTATAAACTCACTAATATGTGAAAGCTACGTACGTCAAATAATTTTTTTCGGAGATGGCCAATTTACTATCGCTGCCACCTTCTTCGGATCCATCTTCAGTTCATTCTCCGCTATTACAAACCCCAAATAAATCTATTCCTTTTGTAGAAAAGTACATTTCTTCAAATTTATTAGCAGTTTATTTTGTTGTAATTTCTCCAGCACCTTACTCACATGTTGAAGGTGTTCTTCCCTTGTCCTTTTAAAAATAAGTATGTCATCCAAATATACTATCACAAACTTCCCAATGTACTCCTTCAGCATCTCATTCATTAACCTCATGAATGTACTGGGTGCATTGCTCAGTCCAAATGGCATGACCAGCCACTCGTACAACCCACCATTCTTCTTGAAGGTTGTCTTCCATTCGTCCCCCTCTTGTATCTGAATCTGATGGTACCTACTCTTCAAGTATATCTTAGAGAAATAAGCTACCCTGCTTAAACAATCCATCATATCATCCATCCGTGGCAATGGAAACCTATACCAGATGGTGATTTTATTTATGGCCCTTGAGTCGGTGCACATCCGCCATTCTCCTCCCTTCTTGGGAGTGAGGACCGTTGGAACAGCACAAGGGCTTAAGCTTTCCCTTATCAATCCCTTGTCTAACAACTCTTGCACTTGATTCCTAATTTCTTCATTGTCTTTAGGGCTCATTTCGTATGCCACTTTGTTCGGCAAACTGGCTCCGGGTATGAAGTCAATATGATGACTTATGCTCCATTTAGGGGGTAATTTGTCTGGAAAGTCATTTACAACTATGTCCGTAAATTCCTTCAACATTTTTTTGGATTTCTGTAGGTAAATCTGATACCTTTTTATGCAAAAATACTATCCTTGCTTTCTTTACAACTACATAACCTATCTCACTATCCTCAACCTATTTTAGAAACTGTTTTCTGCTAACCAACAATGTTCTTGGTTCACTAGTCTCTGCTGTCGCTTCTTCTTTGATGGGCACAAGTGTATGCTTGATTCCATCCTTAACAAATTTATAACAGTTCGTCAATCCATCATGTACCACTTTCCTGTCGTACTGCCAAGGTCTCCCTAGCAGTATGTGACATACATGCATTGGCATGATGTCACAAACAACTTTCTCCTTATATCTTCCTATTTGAAACTCTACCTCACTCTGTTCATCCACCGGCAACTGATGGCCTTTTTGCAGCCATGAAACTCTGTAAGGATTGGGATGCTTCAAGTGTTTCAACTACGATTTTTCCACCATCTCTGTGGACACTAAATTATTAGTACTCTTGTTGTCAATAATTAACTTACAACACTTACCTTGTGACTTACAAATTGTTCTAAGCAAAGCCTTCCACTGCATCTGTTCGTTGACATCCTTGACTGGTTTTAACAACACCTTGTGCAGCACCAAGGCTTTCCTCGTCCCTAGAGCATCCTCTGCTTCTTGGGGAGGTGCCACTAATTCCTTTAATTGTGCCACATATGTACCCCGCTTTCTAGATTGATCTGCTTCTGGACATTCAAACGATCGGTGTCCCCATTTATGACACCTATAACATTGATAACCAGCCCCTCTACCTCATCCATTTCCCCTGCCACGCTGGGATGACCTACTGCCTCTCGCATTATCACCTCCGTCTGCTGATTTAGAAGCTTTAGAACTGATGCCTTCCTCATTGCTATTAGCAGTCTGGCCTCTGCCATATGACTAGCCTTTCCCCTTGCTGGCTCCTCATCCTCTCTGGGCATTCTGCCTTTTGATAATTTTATCCTCAACCTTCATCGCACTCTGATATGCTTCCTCAGTGTTGTTCGGAGCCAAAATACTGATTTCATCCAAAATATCTAACCTTAACCCATTAACATACCTGGCTATTTTTTTGCTGTATCCTCTGTATATCCGGCTCGCAAATTCACTCAATAGAACTCCTCTGTGTACTCCCTTACCGTTAATCCTTTCTGTTTTAGATTCTGCACCTGCCTATGTAGTGCAATCTGATAGTCCCTCGGTAGAAATCTACCCTTTAACTTGGCCACCATCCTTGACCAGGTTTTAATCAGTGCCTTGTTCAATCTTTTCCTCTTGTTCTAGACACTATCCCACCATAGGGCTGCATGTCCCTTCAATTTCGTCGTAGCGAACTTAACTCTACGATATTTGCTGACTTGATCGCTCTCCAAATGCTTATCCATCTCACTGATTCAATCCAATAAAACTTCGATAGACAGGCTATCGTCATAAGTCGGGAGTTCTGGCTTGGGTTTACTCGTTGCTACTAAAACAGATCTCAACAATCTCACTTCTGCAGACTCGCCTTCTGGTCCATCTGCTGCTACTTTAGTTTCCTTCACCGTCATTACCTATTTCTGGATCTCTTCGTCTACCTACCTCTACTGCCTCCAAATGGGCAGGAAGAATTATGATCTCCTCTCTCAATCCTTTGTCTGCCAATCTTCGAGCACCTCTGCCACAACCCTGCCTTCCTCTCTCCATTCCTCCTACTAACATAAACAACTACTCTAACACCACTGTGATGTGACCCGACCCACGTGCATTGTTAGCCTCGCCTTTACACCTGTTATGGGCTTTATGACGTGGAATTTCCGGTTATATTTTTCGGCGGTTGCATGCAATGTGGATAGTGGATATTTTGGTTAGGCGACTGGGACTGAGTTAATGCTTCATTGAATGTTCATTTATGAACCTCAAGCTTACTTCCCTCCATTTTATCTTTGCCCAAACTTCCTTGATTCTCGATCATTCGCAAGTGTTTGGTTCTACTGTGCGGCTCTACGAGGGTTTGTTGGTTACTCTGTGTGGTTTTTGGGTTCTAACGCATATGGAAATCCCTGGTTTTCCTTTGGGTATGGCTGTAAGTAAATGTCGGCCTTCCAAGCTTGGTTATGTGGCTGTCTGTGGACTTCTCCTGTGGCACGAATCTGCCTAGGCTCTAGAGGTGCGCTTGCTCGAACTCGTTTCAAACAGTAAGTTCCCTGGTCTCATTTTGTCATTATTCTGTAGTTTGGTTCTAATGTCTGGTCGATCGTCTAATGATTGTCACTTGCTATTATTATTATCGCCTTTGGTCTCTACTTGTAATGTAAAGTGGGTTAACTTCAGGTGCCCTTGAACTTAGGTAACAGGGTGATGGAATTCTGCGGCTCCAAACAGGTAAATGGTCCTCTCCTTGATTTAATTTGACCTTCTTTTGTCATAGACATTGACTAGGCCTACTCCTTTTATCTCAGGCTCTTTCAATTTGTCAGTGGCTCTGTTCCACAAACTCCTTGGGTCTGGTCACACTCAGGTAATCTAGATAACCCTTCTGTTTTTATTTTGCTTCAATTTTCTAGGTCTCGTTATACAGATGTATTGACTGGGTTTTTGTTTGATATGTGCAGGTCAATGGCTCGACCTGGCTACATGGATTCCTTATGGGTTCGGTCTCCCAAACGTAGCAACTCACTGCTGGTAGGATCTGGCTCTTAAATCTGTCAATGCACTATTAGGGTCTTGAGTTTTCTGTAGGGCTTGTAGCATGCCATTTTTCCTTCGTGTGTAATCTGTATCACTTTCGAAAATGTAGCTTCAGTCTGGTTGTAGTTCTTGTTATGGTTAACTGTTCGTTTGAATTATGGGTGGTTACTGTTACCAAACCCTAGGCTAGGGTTTTATCCACTCTGTGGACGCGACACTTGTTTCTATTTATAAACACATGTAATACATTTATATTTCTCCATCAATAGCAATGGGGACATAATTTTGTTACCTCTGCTTACTTATGAAAAATATGAAGGGTTGTTCGGCAGTACCTCTGCTTATGCGTTATTTTCTTCATCACTCTGTCTCCGGTTCATTATCCTCTCAGTCGTCTTGTCGTGGTGCACTGTTCTGGTTATGGTTCAATTCATTTTCTCTTTGCTCTGTTTTTTGGATGTATGCATGAATTCGATGTTGTTTGATACTGGGAACACAATGAAACATGACCTTATAGTGGTCGGTCTCTATCTGCTAGCACTGTTCTTACAATACGTTAAATGAAAATACAGTAGTATAGTAAATAGCCAATGATACAGATGGACAATTTAGAAATAAGATCTGTCTTTGTGTTTTATTTCTCTATTACAAAATTGTTGAACCTTTCTCTTGTTTTACATTGCTGCTTTTATACATCTTTGGTTCACAGTTAATTGAAACTGCAATTGTTTTCGGCTGAACATAAATGATATGGTTATGTAAATACAGTTCGGTTGACATTAAAAGATCTTGTTTTAGACAATTTTGTCTTTTCTTCTTTAAGTTGACAGATCAATTTTTAAACTACTGTTTATTAATGTTGGACCATAACAACCCTAGCTGACCATTTAACTTTGACTAACATAGCAACTAAAAGTAAAATAAAATAAAATCTTATCTCATGACTTGAGAAACTAATCATAATAAAGATAATCCAAATACTCAAACAACCTTCCAACCTGGCATAGACTTCACCCAGTCATGGTGAGCTGGATGCTTCTGCATTAAAAAGAAGAAATAATGAAGAATTATACAAGGAAGTTAGTAAATATTCCTCAATGAAAAGAAGTAATACACGTAAATTTGGTCTATGAGAACAAAATAAATGCACAAGGATAGAAAGAAATACAGCAAGGACAATTGTTGAAACATTTTTTCCAATCACAAGAACGAAAATAGAGAGGATAGTTTTAGCAATTTTTGTGCAACATAAGTTGAAGGTATATCGAATGGACATGAAATAAATGTTCTTGAATGGAGTATAAAAATAAGAAGTGTATGTGGGGCAGACATGCAGTTATGAGCTTCAACAAAAAGAAGACTAAAGAAAGCTCTTTATGGGTTGAAGCAAGCACGACGCACATGGTATAACATGATAGGTTCATACTTGTTGAACAATGGTTTTAGAAAAAATAATGGTAATCCTACCCTCTATATATGAACGAAAGTGGTGGTAAGCTTTCAATTTGGTTTTATATTTAGATGATCTAATTTTCATAGGGAGTGATGATCATCTTATTGCTAAATTCGAAGAAGTCATGAAAGATAAGTTTCAAATGATAGATTTAGATTTGGGACTATTAAAGTATTTTCCAAGCATAAAAGTAAAGCAAATAGATGATAGAACTTTTATTTCTCAAAAAACGTATGCATAAGACACCTGGAAAATGTTTATAATAAAAAATATTAATTCTAAGCCAACTCTAACATCCATGGGTTTGAAATTGAGAAAAGAATATTGTAGTAACAGTGTAAAACCTATCCAAAAATATTCAAAGACAAAACCTAGTGCTTCACACAACCTCCATTATTTCCCATTCACAACTTTACTTTATTATTTGTTATTTTATTTATTTATTATTATCAACTTACTTTTCTTGTTTATTATTTTATTAATATTATCATTTAACCATCATTTAATTAATAACTAAAAGTTTGTATTTTTGAAATATCTATAAACTTAGAAGAATATTTATTTATGAATTACCTCCATCAAGGTCCGATTTTTCCTCATAATCCACAAAAAGTACAAAAGGATCTTCATAATCTCATTACTCCTACTATTGTGCCTTGAGAGTCCTATTTCAAAGTGGATATGAAGCAATTAACTTCTTCTATCTATATCATTAAAATTAGTTTCCCGTATTTCATCTCTCATGTTAATTATCTATACAAACTTTACATTATTCCAACAATTTGCGTATATATGAAAATATGATGTATTTTTCACCTTATTGATGCCATAAGGCATTACTCTTGACCCTCCATTATTTCTCTTTTCCCAGTGGGATATGCCTCTTTCCATATTTTCCTAACATTGCGTCATATTTTTGTTCCTCAATCATATAACTAAATCCCTCACTACTTCAGTAGAGTGCTGAGTTATCCTCCACTTCCCTAAGAGTGGTATCATCTTTATTATTTTTGTATCCTCCCATTGTATAGTTACGACTTTTTTTTCATTCATATTTTGGTGAAATTGCATGGGATTATATTCTTTTAAGTCTTCATCTTAAGGTTTCCTAACATATTTTATATTACTGACAAAGTCATGCTCCGTCAACCATTTTGTATTCAATTTAAAATGGTTGGGTAGTTTCTCTTTTGCCAGGGCTAGTTTCTAGAATTTATAGATTATGGTTAGACTCCCCCTTGAGGATACCCATTAATTCGCCCAAATAACTTCATGAAGGGATGCTTTAGAAATCATGTCACCAATACTCTTTTCAATTATAGCCTCTTTAAATGAAAAATTCCTCCGCGTTGGAATTAATTTGGAAGGTTGAATATCCATTAAACTTAATTCTTCCCATATTTTTGTAAAATGATTAGAAATCTAGTTAACCTGCTCAATTAGTCCCAAAACCTTTGAATCTCCCAAAATAATATTTAAATATCCCCACCGCCATGACTAAACTAGCTTAGAGATAGTTCATTTGAAAAAAGTTATCCCAATACTCCACCCTATCCATATCAAGTCAAAATAATATATTTGCCTACTTGTATAGTGAATACGGATCTCCCTATGATTATTTCAAAATCCTTAAATTAAAAGGGGTTAAATTTCTTTCGCTTAAACAAGAAATTTCCCCTGTTTACCTCGCAATGGCATCTATAAAATTGAATTTGTAGCTAGTAAGTTTTTTTTTAATTTCCTAATTATTTTTCTCCCTATTAGTTATAATTTCTTGTAATATCATGATAGATCAGTTTATTTTATCTAATAGTTTCTTAATCTCTGCATTTTTTGACGAATTAATCGTCCTTTAGTGATCTAGACTCAATAAAAACATTTTTAATATTGATATTACTTTGGAGAGTGGCCTTTCTCTTTGATTTCGTTCTTTATCTCAATTTTGCTTGAAGTATGAGATATTTTAGCTAGAGTTTGAAGATATTATAGAAATCTTCTTGTCCTCTATACCATTAATGTTATTCTTGCCCATTAGATACCTCGTAATAGAGTAAAATACCATTTATTTCTGGGCCATTACAACGATAGTATAGATATGAGCTTAACATGTTACTCGAGGAAATTAATTCTCTCTAAAGAGGATAATACTCATTTCGTTCAACTACCCAAAAAATATAGTTGACCAAACCCATATATACATTAGTATTGTGTTTATATATATATATAATATATATATATATATATAGATATAGCTTATATCTTGATATAATTGTTGATAACCATTTATCAATTAATTTAAATAGAAAATTAATTAAGAAGATGAAAGTGTAAATTGTATAAAATAACTATGTATGGTAATAACAGTACTAAGTAATTATGTCAAATATTTGTGCGCACACGCACACACACGAGCGCGCGAGCACACACACACACATATATAGATATATATAATTTTCTAAATATAATATAGATAATTAGCTAGATAATGTATTAAATTACTATTATTTAGTTTTCAATGGTTTTGATAATAAATATTTATTGATTATTTTAAAAAAATCATTACAAAATAAACTCGTGAATTGTATAAATTGTATAGAATAATTAGGAATCATAATTTCAATTAATAACAATATTATATGGATTATGAAAATTAAATTTCCACCATAACTCTCATATAGTGCTTTCAAATTATCAAGTGTAGTATACCAAGGGGCGATAGTATGGTGTATGAGGTACCGAAAGGAATAATGTAATAATGAGATGGGCAATAGTTAATAAATAAAATGGTTAACCCGCATCATGTAAGGGACCACGAGTAGTTAACAATAATGTGATAAGCCCATTGTATTGGATATATGGTATTAAGGGACCCATGGTAATGACCCATGGTATTGTATGTATGAAGCCTATATAGAGGCTAGAGACTCCCCATTGAAAGATGGGAAGGATTATTTTATTGACAAGGATATGGCTTGTGGAGTGTTCTCCTTCCTTAAGGAGTGATTGTATGGTAATGCCCTATCTGAAGGGTTTGAAATTAATAAATATTGGCAGTTTATCTATTTCTGTCTTGTTATTTCTCGATATATTTCTATTATCATATATTTGCAGGCCATATATATTACAAGTTGTATGAAATAATTTTCTTGGCCAAAGTGAAAAGTTTTTTATTTTTATTTTTGTAGGAATTTTTTGGGACGACGAGTTTGCAGATTAAATCTGAAACTTTTGGTGCAAAATTTTCAAAATCAAATTAAAGATCTAGATTCTTTGTGAAAATATTTTGAAAAAAAAAATCATCCAAATAAGAGTCGAGAAGAGGGAGATATCGTTGGTTTAAAGATCAACTATGTTGCAGAAATGTTTTCTGACAAAAATTCATGGACGACGGATGTCCAGTTAATTTTTTTAGTTTTTGGGGAGAATTTTGAGAAACTAATTGCATATTTGAGATCCTCTTGAAACATTACAAAATTTCAAAAAGAAAATTGGTCGAATCAGAGTTTGGATGAGGGAGATATCGTTGATTTAAAATCAACTCTTTTTTAAGAAGTTTTTGTGACAATGGGATAGTTGTAATGCAAATCTGAAATCTCGAAGTACCTAGATCGGGATTTCTAGCACATGGGAACATGCAGAATAGATGTTCCATTTCTGAAAAGAGGTCATAATAAGGGTTCTGAGAAATATTGACTGAACTATGGCCATTTTAAATTTTTACGAAGTGATTTTTCCAAAACCCTCTCCGTGGTTTCTAGCAAGAAAGTTTTTACAGGGAAATATAATGGTCCTACTATTGAAGAATTCATAGAAAGACAAAAGTCATTATGGCCAAAATATTGGAAAAGTTTCATATGGCCTTGTTTTGAAGATGAGCTTACCATATGGTGGAGCTCACTTTATAGTAAGAAGTTGTTAAGCCTTACTGATGAAGAATTTGAAATATTCCTTTTAGACAAATGGTCTCATGCTAGAAAACAAGATAATGAGAAACATGTGGGGTTATTTTCTACTGGTATCTCCTTATTACAAGTTCATGGATGTATTCAGAAGGAGAATATCATTGTGCCTATAAATCTTAGTTGCAAGCAAAATCTTATAGATGTTAATTTGGCAAAAAAACTGCAAGTTCTAGCAAAACAGATGGAAAATGCATAGGTTGATAATGAGGATGTTCAAGTTTATAAATATTTGAAGATTGTTATAGAGAAGTATGTATTGCATTTGGATTTTTATGCTTTAGATATGGCTAATGTGGATGTTGCTTTGGGATACCCTTATATGGAATCTGCTAGTGCTATCAATATTAATGTGTAGAAGAAATCCCGGAAGCTCTGGTATAAAAAGAAGAAAATTAGATTACAGGATATTTCCATCAATAAATTGATAGAGTCCAAGGAGACTGAAGTAAAAGACGTTGCAGGTACTGACACATTAGATGAGGAATTCGTGGTTGAGGTAATACTAGAAGATAAGCAACAACCACAAGTGCCACAACATGTACTAGATATCAATCAAGCTCCATTAGGTGGTGAATTAAAAAAAGATACACCATTGGTTAAAACTTCATCATATCACCACCCACATCACCCAACAAGAAAACAAAAAACAACATGGCAACAAATTAGCCACAAGGACAACAACCCCTACACGAAAGATAGATAGGTGCGAAGATCCAACCACAAGACATCAACACAGAGGAACTGCCAGGATCAACTCCCCACTCCAGAGAGAGAGGCATCGACTAGATCAAGTCTTTGGCATGGCTGTATGCATGTGCATGGTACTAATGGACTACTCTTTTGAGTAGATATTATTATTTTTTTTCTTCTTATGTTTCAGGGACGAAACATGTTTAAGGGGGGTGGAATGTAATATACCTAGGGGGAATAGTATGGGGTATAGAGGGAGGTACCCAAGGGACTAGTGTAATCATGGGATGGGTCATATTTAATAAATAAAGTGGTTAACCCACATCATGTAAGAGACCATGAGTAGCTAGCAATAATGTGATAAGCCCATTGTATTAGATATATGGTATTGAGAGATCCATGGTAATGACCCATGGTATTGTATGTATGAAGCCTATATAGAGGCTAGAGACTCCCCATTGAGAGATGTCAAGGATAATTGTATTGGCAAGCATATGGCTTATGGAGTATTCTCCTTCCATAAGGAGTGATTGTATGGTGTTGCCCTACCTCAAGGGTTTGATATTAATAAAGATCTGAAGTTTATCTATTTCTATCTTGTTATTTCTGGGTATATTTCTATTATCATATATTTGCAGGCTAGATCCATCACATCAAGATTCTCGAGAAACAAAGATAGTTCCTTCACAATGTCAATATTTCCAAGCCTCCACTATATAAGGGTAGGTTATGAATATGTGTATATTTGTTTCATAAGCTACACCATCTACCTCTAAATTTCCTCTTATGTAGACTTTCTCAAGTGTAAAGGCTACTCTATAGGATCAACAACATTAATTTTTTGTTTTTTATTGGATCTTTAATTTCTAGATGGTTTCCCACCACCATAAATGTTGTTCTTTCCTTCCTCATTAAGTTATTTACAACATATTATGGGTAGATTGAGTTGATTTGGATTTAATGACCCAAAAACAGGCCATCATACGATATTTTATAATATTTCTATATTTTAGAATGTTTATATATCTTTTCCATGCAAGTACACACTCTTCACAATTCCAATCTCCATCTATGTTAGGCAATGTTCATTGCATCTACTTGATCTCTCCAAGTTCAAAACCAATATCATATAAAAACAATTACTTATTATCTCATATGTCACTTAGGGAAGGAAAATGTTCATTCCTTTGCTTCCTACAAATAGATTAGGTTCCATTTGTGTTTTTTCTAATCTACCTACTTATCAAATCAACTAGTTTCCAACGAACTTGATGGTCGAGTTGAATCATTTTTGTATTCCTCAAACATTTTAATATTTCTTTATAGTTTTCCTTACCAAATCCTTGACTTAGTCATGAAATAAATACTTTTCTTTGACAAGGTATATGCTTAAACCATTTTATTATATTAATCCTCAAACATTTTTGTGAGTAATTTGGGAGTACAAAAAAGAATTATTTTGTTTCCATCCTCCATTTTATTTTTCTAGAGATAGATTTGTCCATGAACATAGAAAAAATCCTTTCTTATTTTGGTCCCTTAACCTAAGAAATCCATAACATAATCATATAATAGCTTCAAAACACTTTCAAAACATGAGCAACTAATATTTAGTGTATTCTCTAGTTACTTCTTGGATTACTTATAATACTACCAGACATCCACCTCTAGAGAACAATTGGGTGCACTATGTATATAGTTCTATTCCAATTTATAAACCATCCGTTTCCAATTAAAAAAATTATACATTTTTTAAAGTGGAAACCCGAATACTTTACCATGAGATATTGATCTACTAACTGATGAATAAAAAATTCAGTAATATAATTAGTTTTCTACTTAGATACACCTAACAAGGATATTGTTGATGTTTTTAGTTTAATTATTATGTTTCAAGATGAAAATAAAGAAAAGACTAAATAATAATATAGATGAATTAGATATTAATCCAGTTTGAGTGGGAAACCTCCTTTACATCACATAAATGAATAATTCTTTGATGATTCAAATGAAGAGACCTCCTTCGTATATATATGAGACTAAGGGGTCAAAAATAATTAGCGCATACATAAAAAAAAATAAAGTAACAACACAACAATAACAATAGTGGGATTTTATTTGGCATAATGATAATGATATGGGGGCTACACTAGTATTACAGGGACCTAACACGCCCCTCTTTCAGAGAAGTGTTGTCCTAAATTATTGAGTAGTTAATGATAATTCTCATTAAATTCTCGCATCTTCCCATTTGGAGTATTCAATAGGAAAGTTATTCCACTTAATGAGATACTATGAAATTTTTATGTTTCGTAGTTGTCAATCTCTTCTTTCTATGATTACTTAAGGCTCTAATATGATTTTTCCTTCTTCATGAAGTTCTAACAATATTATTGAACTAGAATCTTGTCAGATATAAGCTTCTTTAACCCTGAAATGTGGAAAACTGAGTTTACTCATGAAGACGCAAGAAACTCCATTTTGTATGCCATATTACCAATCTTTTGGAACACCTTGTAAGGGCCATCATACTTTGGTGATAATTTATTATCCTTCTTATCTTTCTTTAGGAACACTTTTTATATTGTTGTAGTTGTAGAAATACCCAATCACCCACATTAAAAGGCTTTTTTTTTATATATCTAGTTGAATCGGCAATGGCGGTGGTATTGTACTCGCATGACATAGGGTCAAATCCCATTGACTGCCACTATAACAGCTAGGAGGAACCGCCCACCCCACAAGGAATGACCCCTTAGTGTAAGACAAGACTTGAACTCGTGACCTGCACAGCGCCACGAACGACTTAGCAGACCGTTCACTGACCACGAGACCAAACCCTTGTGGGCTACATTAAAAATTATTTCACTACGATGTTAATTTTCTTATTGTTTCTTTTAGTTATGCACCAATTTTAGGTTATTTTAAGAGTTGGAAAAATTGTTGTTGATGATCGACGTGATCTTCCATTGCTTGAAACTTAGAATTATTTATTAAAGACAATGTGATGGATGGTGGATGATATTGATAGAGCACCATAAATGGAGTCATTTTCACTTTGATTTGGAAGGAATTGTTATACGACCATTCTACCAAGGGTAACCACTTGATCCATTGTGTTTATTTATTCGATATAAAAATAAAAGATATCCTTCCAAATGCTTTTTAAATAACTTAGTTTTACTATCACATCGAGGATGATAATATGAGCTATGAGCTAATTAAGTACCAAGATAGGAAAATAATTTTGTCCAAAAATTTATAGTGAAAATGGGATCTCTATCACTTAGAATAATCTTTGGGTTTCCATGTACCATTTTGACTATTTCCATAAATGCAATAGTGACTATACTGGCTCTAAAAGGATGATATAGTGAACACAATTTTGCATACTTGGTAAGTATATAAACTACCACAATGATGACACTCTTTCCTTCATATGTGGGTAAACCCATCATAAAATCCACTGACTCCTATTCCCATTGCTAACTTGGAAGGGACAATGGTTATAAAATAGTTGGATTCTTAATTGTCTCAACTTTATTTTGTTGGAAAACCAAAAATTCTTCCACAAACTTCTAAATATAATATTTAGGTCCATCGCAAAAAAATCCTTCTTGAATTTGTGTTAATTTTTTGAAAATCCTAAGTGCCCTTCTATAGGAGATGTGTGCAAATATAAAAGAGCCATTTCTTTAAGTTGGGAGTTCTTACATAGATATAAGTGATATGTGTACCACCGTGAACCATTTTTCCAAATGAACATATCAGATGCAATGGGATCTTGCTGAAACTTTTGAATGAGTGACCATATCTCTTCATCATTATTTCATTCATCCCTTGCTTTAGTTATACAATCAGGTTGGACAATAGAAATTGTATAGAGCAATGCTTCGGTATCTTCATCCCTTCTTGAGAGTGCAACCTCATCAACATTTTGGCTCCCTTTTTTGTAGATGATTTCAAAGTCACAACCCAACACATTTATGACCATTTTTTTCTTCTCTTGTAAAGATAATATTTCTTCCAAGAAGTATTTAAGACTATCATGATCTATTTTTACCGTGAAGTGTCTTCCCATTAGCTAAAGGAACCATTTCTTCAATGCATGTAGAATTGCCACCATTTCCTTCTCATAAATAGGTTTCTATAAATACTTGCCCTTAATTGGATGACTTTCAAAAGAAATGGGTTTTCCTTCTTGCATTAAAACAACGTCAATTCCATTGCCTAAAGCATTGCATTCAACAATGAATATTCTAGTGAAGTCTGGTATAGCTAATACTATAGCTTAACACATTTCCTCTTTAATATGGTCAAAGGCCTTAGCTTCATTTGGAATCCAAAAAGATGCACCTTTATTTAGTAATTTTGTTAGAGGTGTTCCTATATTCCCATAATTCTTAACAAATTTGTGATAGTACCCTATCAACCTAAGAAATACTTAAATATTCATTAAGGTTGTCGATATTTTCCATTTCTTGATTTATTTAATTTTTTTAGGGTCTACCTTAACACACTCATGGGATACAATATGACCCAAATATTCCACCTCCTATACTCCCAAAAAGAATTTTGAGGATTTTGCATATAATTTTTTCTCCTCTAATATTTCGAGCCCTCCATCAACATGTTAAACATGATCTTTCCAAAACTTTGTATAGATTAATATGTCCTCAAAAAATACAATCACAAATTTTCTAAGGAAGGGTTTGAAATCAGAATTAATTAAAACTTGAAAGGTGGAAGGTGCATTAGTAAGGTCAAAAGGCATGACCAAAAATTCATAATGACCTTCATGAATTCTAAGTGTTGTTTCCAAATTGTCTTCTATCTTCATTCTAATTTTATGATATCTTGAATGAAGGTCCAACATCGTGATGTAAATTGTTCCATGTAGTTCATCCAACAATTCATCAATGATAAGAATGTGAAACTTATATTTAATAGTGATCTTGTCTAGCTTTCTATTTAATCTAGAAACATACACCATGATCCATCCGTTTTGTGCACCAATACTACTAGAGAAGAGGAATGACTTTGGCTAGGTTGAATTATACCTGCCTCTACAATTTTTGCAGCCATATGTTCAATTTCACTCTTCAGAGCATCACAATGTTTTAAAGGTCTAATGTTTGGAGGAAAACATCTTAGAATCAAGTGAATAACATGATAATGACCTCAAGTAGGTGGGAGATGTTTGGGAGTACAAAATACCTTGGAATGATGACCAAGGATTCTTTGTAGACTTAGAGAAATGGACGACTTCTATGATTGAACATCTATTTAACATGACTTTACAATTACCCCCCCTTGTTCCTTCCTCAAAATATTTTTCATGCAATTATATCTTATTGTATTCCTGTGATACCCCATAATTCAATATCCTTTCCTTCCGAGAAAAAAATCAAGAAAAGTTCTTGAAAATTAAAATATATCACCCCAAATATTGTAACCATTAGAATCCTAATACAACATTTGCACCACCTATTGGAATGGAAAGAATCAGAATGTTTAAAACATGTTCCTCTATGGTTAGATTGATATTAGGGAACTTCGATGAGAAATTTATAGTTCCTATGTTCGCAACCATCGCTTGAAAATATTTTGTTGGGTATAGAAAGAAATTCAAATCCTTGGGCATCCTAAAATGAATAAAATAATGATTAATACCTAAATAAACACTATTGCATTTCTCTTCTTAATACATCCTTCTAACTTCAAAGTTTAAGGAGTGTTAATTCCCATCAATGCATTGCATGAAATTGTCAAATTCATTACGTCTTTTCCATCACCTCAGGTTGCTTCATGGTGCATATCCTTTTTTTTATGTTTCCTATTCCTTTTCATCCTCCTCTTCACAATATATGTGAAATAATTTCTTCCCAACACACTGAAACAACTGTAACAAAGTCAGTTTGCTCTTTTTCCCCTGAGTTATTGTGGTGTAAACATTGGAGTTTGTTGTGAATATATGATGATCAATACTTCCATATTTATAGTTGTGAGTGGTATACCTCCTTGCTGCCATAATTTTTCTTTTAAATTTTCTTGTCACCCTGAATGCCTTCTCCAGTGACTTAGGTTCCTAAAGGAAAACCTCATGTTGGATGTTATCCTTTAAATTCCTTACAAAGACACAAGTAAAATGCTCCCCTAGAATATCATTTACCTTAATATTCAATCTCTAGAAGTCCTCAATATGCTCCCCAACTAAACCCTTTTGTTTTAAATTTATCATTTGGCTAAAGGAGGTACTGCTCTTTCTATCTGGATAATGTGCTATCAATTTCTCCATAAACGTTATCCAAGTGACTAGTTCTTTACAAAATCAAACCCACTGATACCATACCATATAAATTTATTGGGCTATAAATATAAATTTTCAAGTCATCCTTGATTTCATCACATACCTTGTCACCACTAGGAAGCCTTCCTTGAAGAAGCTTTGTCAAACATTCCTTCAGTAGTTCCATTTTGATATTCATCCTCACTTCCATGTCTTCTTTAAACCATCCTTAAAAAAATCCCATGTCCTATTTTATTGTTGTTTTTAAACCATCTAATTCATTTTGTGTTTTTTTTTTGCGAGTCAGATTTGTTGCACATGGTCCCGTAATTTTGAGATATCATGTTGCAATTCTTCCTCTTCTTCATGCATCGTAGTAGAAAATTTTGTTGGCTTACTAGGTATATACATTTTCATTATGAGTTATATTGGAACCAAATAATGAAATATATGCTTCACTCTAGCCTTTGAATAACTTCAAACTGATTTTTCAAACAAAAGCTAAGAAAATTTTTAAATTACACGCTTTTATTTTTTAGTTTTGGATCTTGATCTTGAGACTATTGTATCTTTATAATTTTTTCCTCACATAGTTTGAAACATTTTACTGAGGTAGCTTTCTATGTCTTCCTTACATCCCCAAATGATAGACTGATATTGGATTCTTCAAGGGAATGTTATATGAAATCTCCCACGAGGGTCTCATTTTGGACTAGTTCAATATAGTGAAAGTGTAAGTATTGCCATGGGTCATTGTTTCAAACTTGAACCCTAAAATGTATCCCAAAGAAACTATAATCTCTACACTTTTAGTCACTTTTTACGTAATTCAAATTTTATCAATGAATAGAAAGTTATCACAATTTTCCCTAGGTCATCTATTTGAGATTAAATTGTGGAGCATGCAAACACGCTAGATTTCTTGGACTATATCTCCAAAGATGTAGCAAAAATAGATATTGAACTTTTAAAAGAATTTCACCAAGATTTCAACTCCATGTGATCAAATTTTAAGCTTTTGAAGCCTTGCAGAAAATAAGTTATAGAAAGAGTTCAAAGATGACCTCTTTGAAGTAGCAAAATCCTAAGATCCAAAGCTTTGACACCAAATGTTATGTTTCAAGCTAAAAATAACACAAAAATAGAAGAATAATATAGATAAAAAACTATACATTAATCCACTTTGAAGGGGGAATCTCCTTTACATGACATCAATGAACAATTATTAGATGATTCAAATTACAAGACCTCCTTGGTCTATATAGGAGTCTAAGAGGTGAAAATATAATTAGGGCCTACATAATAGTAATAGTGCAAGGGACATCAATAACAATATTGGGCTTCTATGTGGAACATAAGAACTAATATGGTGGCTAAACTAGTATTATAGGGCCCTAAAATTGATTTCCGTACATGTATTTATACTGCATAAGTTGAAAATTTCTTTGAGATTCCTAATTATACATCTTAGTCCCTTTTAGGATACTAAAATGTCATCTACAAATAGTGGATATGGGTTATTATGGGATGTCATAATATTTACCCCTTTAGAGCTATTTGATGCCCCTTTTATTAAGTTGGTGACATCTTAGCAATCAATCAGAAAATCAGTTAGGATAAGTAACGATGCACCTATCTATGATCTCTTCTTAGCTTAAATAATGGAGGTGCCAACCCATTTATTAAAATATCAAATGCTATTGAAATTATACAATTCCTCACCCATACAACAAATACATTATATAAACCCACATGTATAAGAATTTTCTAATGTAAAGGTAGCTTACCTTGTCACATGATTTGGATAAGTCCACCTTAATTACCATGGATGTTTGGTTCCTAACTTTGATTAAGTGATTCTTTCTTGGGTGTCCCTACTTCCTGAAGAATTTCTCTTCCATATAAGAATCCAAACTATTCACCATATATTTTCTTTGACAATTTTTCTTCGATATTCTAGGAATTACCATTGTTGTTATTTTATATATCTAGATACACAATCATATTGCTTTGAATTCTTGAAATGATGTTGGATTATAATTTTTGGTATTCAATTCTATAGAAGTTGTGTTAAAAACACAATGGATTTGCCCTATAATTCTTGTAGCCTCCATCACCCTTCTTCAATCCTATTCAAAAAAACCATAAAATCCTAAAAGAAATTCCATGGGAAGTACATCTATAACTAGACATTTTTCCTTTTGAAAACTATGTCAAATTAGAATAATTTTTATTAATGAAATTCTAGCATCCACACCTTGTTTTCCTCATGATTGACAAAATAGTAATGTATTTTGACAATCTCATTAATGATACTATTGTGGCTCAATGGTCCTCTTTGAAATGGGAGGTGAATTACTTAACTTCTACAAATATATCATTCAAATTTGTTTCCCATATGTCATTTACCTTGTTATTTTTTTACGCCAACTTTATATTTTTCATACGATTTACATATATTTTAAAATATTTGTGTGTTTTACACCTTCTTGGTGCAATAAGTATTTACTATTGAGGTTCCATTCCTTCTCTTCTAGTAGTATGATATGTATGTTTTCGTCTTCTAGTAGCACTGCATCATATTTTTGTTCCACAATCATATACCCAAAACCCTCACTTCTAAATTGTAGTGCTAAGTTATCATCTAGCAACCTAAGAGTTCATCTTTCTTCATTTTGTCTCTTTCCCATTATTTAGCTACATCTTTCTTTTTTCATATTTATTTTTAAATTGTATGGAATTTTAATATCTTAAGTTTCCATCAAAAGGTTTTCAAACACCTTTAATATTGTTTACAAAATCCTCCTCCTTTAACCAGTTCAATTCAATTTAAAAGGGTTAGCTAGTTTCTCTTGTGCAAGGGTGACATCTAGAATTTATGGATTATGGTAAAACTCCCCCTCGAGGAGACCCATTAATTAAGAAAAATGATTTCATCAAGGTATTCTTTAGTAATCAATAAGTGGAAAATCCACGATGTAATAATAGCCACTTTAAATCAGATATTCCTCCATGTTGGAGTATCTTTGGTAGATAGAGTAACCATTAAACCTACCTTTTTCAACATTTTCTATAAAATAATTAGAAAACTAGTTAATTTGCATCACTGATCCCCATACATCTAAATATCCCGAAGTAAAAATTATAACCCCCCTCCTATCCATGACTAAAATAGCTTAGGTATATTCGATTTAAATAGGTTATCGTAATACTCCACCCTAGTTATCTAAATTCAAAATAGTGATACATTTTCCTAGTTTTAAAGTAAACATGGAAGTCTCTAAGCCTATTGCATTAGAGCTTAAATTAGAAATGGTAAAATAACATTTCTTTCAACTAGTGATATTCCCTCCTAACCTCCTAGTGGAATTTGTAGAATTGAATTCATAGCTGGAAATAATTTTTGAAAGTTCTGAGCTAATGTTCTTTCCATTAGTTATAATTTCATGCAATAGAATTTTATATTGCCTTATTCTATCTATTAGTCTCTTTATGGAAAATTTTTTGAGGAATTAGTAATATGTTGGTGATTTAGGATCAAAAAAATCATTTTAATATGATATTATTTTTTAGAGTGACATTTCTCCCAGTTGATTTAGTTAATGCTTTCCATCTTTATCTCAATCATACTTAAGCCATCATTGTTTTGGGCTAGTGTTTGAAGCAATCTTAGAAAGCTTATTGTTTTCCATGTCATTTATCTTATTGTTGTATATTAAGTATGAAGGGATAGAGTTCAATGATTTTTTATTTCTTCAAGATATTAAAGAAATATCATTAAGATGAGATCAACATGTCACTTGGGGAAATCAATTCTCTGTAGTAAGGATAATACTCATTTTTTCCAACTATAAAAAAAAATCAGAGTTGAATATATATTATATATATATATATATATATATATATATATTATAATATTATATATATATAATATTTAGTTCTAAGTAATGTATAACATGAGTACTATTTATTTTGTATTGTCACTACGAATAAATATTTGTTTTAATAAAAATATAGTTAATAAAATCGAACCATGGATTGTATGAATTGCATAAAATTACTAGGTATCATAATTTCAACCAATAACAAGATTAAATAGGATTCTACAAAATATTTTTTATCACATGGTTCTTTCACAATGTCAAGATTCATGATAAAAAGGATAGTGCTTTCAAATTCAAACATTTTGAAACCTCCTAATGTATAAGTACAAAGTCATGAATATAGGTATGTCGTTTTATTCTACTTGCTATGTAAGATAAACACCCTACCTCTAATAAAATTCCTCAAAAAAAATCAAAGTTGAATGAATGAAATGAATGAATGATAAATAAATAAATAAACTATATATATATAATATAATATATATAATATTAATATATAATAATAAATAATATATATATAATAATTTCTAGGTGATGTATAACAGAGTACTATTTATTTTGAATGTCACTTATTTTTTTTATTAAGATAAAAAATATAGTTAATAAAATCCACCATGGATTGTATGAATTGCATAAAATTACTAGGTATCATAATTTCAACCTATAACACGATTAAATAGATTCTACAAAATATTTTTTCACCTTAATTATCACATGGTTCTTTCAGAATGTCAAGATTCATGACAAAAAAGGATAGTGCTTTCAAAATTCAAACATTTTGAAACCTCCTATGTATAAGTATAGGTCATGAATATAGGTATGTTGTTTTATTCTACTTGCCATGTAAGATAATACACCTACCTCTAATAAAATTCCTCTTACCTAAAATATTCTAGGTGAAATCCCTCTTTTATAATGTCAAACACATGAATATTTCGTTTTTTTATGTGATATTTAATTTATAGATGATTTTCCCTGACTAGAAATGTTGATCCTCCCTTCATCGTTAAGTGCTTTATAACCTATTATGGGTACATAGGTCTGAGTTGGATTTAGTGACCAAGAAAATTGATAATCATATTGAATAATTATAATATTACTATATTTTATAATGTTGAAACATATTTACCGCGCAAACATATATTCTTTCCCAATTCCAATCTCCCTATACATTAGCTAATGAATGTGCCATATGTTTGACCTCTCCTAGTTCAAACGAATTTAGGAATATAATAACCTTTAATTCTTATCCCTTAAATCACTTAAATAAGAAAATTTTCTTTCCTTTGCCTCCTACCCATAAACCAAGGTCAATTTTTACTTTTCCTCATTTACTTACTTATTGAATCAACTAGTTTCCAACTAAATTGAAGGTTTAGTTGATTTATTTCTAGATCATTGAAACATTTCAATCTTTCTTCATGGGATTCCTTACCTAATCCTTGACATGATCAAGAAATAAATACTTGGATTTCATTACCAATATGCATAAACCTATTCAATATATTACTATCTAAATGTTTATTTGTTAGTAATTTGAGAGAATAGAAACGTGTTCCCTTATCCCTAACACCTATTTTATTTTGCTAGAAGTATATTTTTTAGATCCTTCCAGGAAGATAGAACAAATCCTTTATATACTTTGATCCCTTGACCAAATTAATCTATACCATAGTCATATAAAAACTTGCAGTAACATTTTTGTTCTTGGGGATGTAATATATAGTATATTGGAAGTACTTCGAGGACTGATTTTAACTCTACTAGACACTCTCCTCAAGAGATCCATTGGATACACTGTGTATTTAGTTATTTTTTCCAATTTCAAAGCCATCAATTTCTAGTCACATTTGTTTTATATAATTTTTTGCTCGAATGGAAAACCAATTGAAAAGTAAAAAATTAAGTAATATAAGTATTTTCCAATTTAGATACACCCCATGAGGAGATTGTTGATTTTTTCTGGTTTAATTTTCATTCGTGTATTCATAGAGAAGAAGTTTGAAATTTATTTTTGCTTCATAGTCACACCTTTTTAACCCTTCTAGAGTACTACAATCTTATCAAAAAAATGTGTGATATTACAAGATGTCCTAGTATTTACCCTTTTGACCTATTTGATGCCCCATTTACTAACTTGGTGACCCCTTAACAATCAGTAGAGAAATGAGATAGGATAGGTGATGCCCCTATATAAGACCTCTTCACATCCTAAAGCAGGGTGATGTGAGCCCATTTATTAAAATATCAAATGTTGTTCACATTATCAAGTTTATCACTCATACAGTGAAAGCGTGACATACACCCACATGTATAAGAATTGTATAAGGTAAAGCTATCTTGCCTTTTTATATGATTGGGATAGGTGAACTTTAAGCAAGAAAAAGATTTGGTTCCAAAATTTGATTGAGTAAGTCCTTCTTGGGTGATCCCAACCATAAGAATCCAAACCATTCGCTATAGAATTACTTTGATAAAATTATTTTTGATATTATAGGGATTACCTTTGTTGTGATTTTATAGATGTAGTTTCATAATGATATTATCTTTAATTATTCAAATATTGTGTGATTGTCATCTATGGTAGTTGATGCTATACAAATTCTATTGAATGACTGAAGGATTTTCTCATAGTTCTTGTAGCCTCCACCATCCTTATTAGATCTTATTTAATAAATTCATAACATCTTCAAAGAAATTCCATAAGAAGGTCATCTAGAACTAGATCTTTCTCCTTTTGAAACTGTATAAAATTACAAAAAAAATTATTTATGATATTCCTCCATTAAGGATTGAATTTCCTCATAATTAAGAAAACTAGAAATGGATTTTGGAAATATCATTACCCCTACCATCGCGGCTTAAGAGTCCCTTTTGACAAGGGATGTGAATTAATTAACTTATTTGACAACAATATCAATAAAATGTGTTTCCCATATGCAATCTCCCTAGTTAATTTTCTACACCAACTTTATTTTATTCCTACAATTTGCACACATATGAATATCCATATATCATTGTCGCCTTCTTCGTTTAGTAAGGCATTAATATTGAGTCTCCATTTTCTCTCTTTTCGTAGTATGTCTTTTTTCATATTCAAGTAACTTTTGTTAAAATTTCTGTTTTCCCACCCCGGTTTTCAGTTTCTCCTTATTTCCCCCATGTAGTTAAATGCCATTTCCCATAACCACACATTCAACAAGCTGGAAAAAATAAATTTTGCTGAAAACACAAATTCTGGAAAATTTATAGAATGCTGGAAATTGCAGAAATAAAAATCATCAGTAATAAATAGCCATGAAAACACATTAAAACACTGATATTTTTTGTCAACGTGACCCTGGAAAAACCCCCTACAACTCTTGGGGAAAACCAGTTTGAGAGCTCTTCTTTATTTCTGAAAAATGTCTTTTTACAGCAAGAAAATTTCAGCAAAAAAATTACAGCAAAATGATTTTTTCAGCAAACAAACTTATCCGTTTTCAGCCCAACGGACCACCTGGAAA
>APFE030861127.1:30240-46732 GCA_000404065.3 Pinus taeda
TGACTTTTGGGTGATCCCTAAATCCAATGGCTGAAATAGATTTAGATCTATGGTTGAGATTAAATGCACATATAAATCTCACTTTCTATTTTTTAATTCACCCCACTTTAATAAAGACCCACTTAGTCATTTATTTCCAAAGTCACTTTTCCTTTCTAATTTTACATTAACTTTATTAAAGTTACTTTAAAATTAGACTTTAGTAACTTTATCACTTAAAGTCACTTTTAAATTAGATTTTAACTTTATAAAAAATTATAAAGTCACTTTAGGAGAAAAATTAAAATCTTTTGGACACTTTTCCCTAGGCCAAAGATCAAAGCCTAAGGGTACCACCTGTCCTCCGGTACCAAATTTCAACAACTTTATCTCATGTTTTTGTTCCTTAAATATATAACTTATTCTCCACTAACCAAATCACTTCTTCAAGTCACACTTTGGAAATGAAGAAGTGGATAATCCTCTTTCTAATACAAGCTTCTTTAAGTCACTTATTTTCCCATGTTGGAGTCAGTTTGGGAGATTCAATATCCTTTAAACCTCATTCTTCCACCAACTTTTCTAAAATAATCCGAAACCTAGTTCATTAGCACAATTGGTCCCCATCTTTTTTAATATCCAAGAGTAACAATTAGATCTCTTGCTGCCATGAATAAAGTAATTTGGATATAGTACATTTTGAAGACGTTATCCTAATACTCCACCTTATCTATATAAATTTAGAATAATGATATAATTTATTGATTCTAGATAGAATAAAGAAGAATTCCTTACACCTATTTCCAGAGCCCTTAAATAAAAGAGGTTAAAATAAGATTTCATTCGATCGGTAATATTCCCTCCTTACCTCTCAATGGCATCCATAAAATTGAATCCATAGTTGGTAAGCATTTGTAAAAGTTCTTAAGTAATTTTCTCCCCATTAGTTATAATTTTTTGTAATCAAATGATAGATTGGTTTATTGTATCTAGTAGTCTCTTTGTGCCCAAACTATTGCATCTAATAGTCTCTTTATGCACAAATTTATTGCTTGAAATGAATACAACAATATCCTTGATATAAACACATGCTACTTGCCAAATAGATTCTTTATAGGATGCATAAGAATAATTTTTTCCAACTATCAAAAATATCATAGTTAATTAATATATATATCTACTTATGCACAAATTTATTGCTTGAAACGAATAGAACAATATCCTTGATATAAACACATGCTACTTGCCAAAATAGATTCTTTATAGGATGCATAAGAATAATTTTTTCCAACTATCAAAAATATCATAGTTAATTAATATATGTATATATATATATATATATAATATATATATATATTACATGTGAATTAAAATAAAATTGATTTTACATTATGTAATATCAATTATATTTTTTTTTCTCTTTTTTGAATATATTTAATATAATAATCATAGGCACGTAATGATTACATCAATATTTATCTTCATCATGTCACTAAAAAATAATTGTACCTAAGCAGGGACTATAACAACCATTCTAACCAATGGCTCGATATATCCACAATGGCTAACCCTAATTCTTCCACTGATGACCTCAAGCTACCACCACCACCATGGCTACCACTAGTTCTCTTGTTGTTAGCTTTGAGTCATCCTCTCTCATTGTGTCGTCATTTCCAAGGCCATCCCTTCCTCTCTTGGTGCAACCTTCAAACCAACCTGTTTTGCTAGTATTGGTTTGTTTTATGTGGTTGAGGGCACCCTCTCTCCTACACTCGGGTGGAGGCCTCCTCTCTCTTCGATTATCGTGAGTGGAAGAAAATTTAGGATAATGTTTTGCAGTTTGGCTCCTCCTTCTCTCAATATCAAGCTAGGGATTCAAATCTACTAACCTTCTTAGCATTTGGGAGGCCCGTGAGATGGGAATTTTTCTATTTGCAGTTGCGATCCATTGATCTAATCTCTTACTTTAGAGCTAGGATTCACAAATGGACTGGAATCCCCTCTATCTTTAGAATTGGTTGAGCCAAAAGGAAGAGATGTTCCCTCTTCCTCTTAGGAAAAATATTTTGTAGAATCCCTAAATCTAGAGATCTTGTGTTAGCTTCCCAAAGATCTCTCAAGGTCAACCTTCATTCAAGATTAGGGAGCAAATATTCCATCTATTAAATTGATAAATGACCATTAAAGCTTTCCTAGTGTTGATTATAAGTAACATGTTGGTATTTGTTGATTTGATGGGTTTCGGCCTTCTACATCAATGCTTTGAGAATGGGTGCATAAGACATGGTCACCGAATACATATTTGTTCTTCTATTCAAAATTTTTCTTTATGATATATCTTAAAAATATGGAGGATCAACAAAGGGTTTTTTATCGTGGATCATGGTATTGGGGCCACTCTAGGTTTCCTTTCAACCATGGTTTTCATATTTTAACCCCTTATCTATGTTAGCTTTGGACACTCTTGTTTGCATTTGACTCCCAAATTTGCCTCTTCAACTGATACACTTAGATATCCTAGTTAATAATGGTAATTTCTTGGGTCGATTCATCAACATCGACACAGATAGGCTTATGAAGTGTATTGTAATGTTGTTAAATATTTGTGTTGAAGTCAATCTCGAGAAAGGACTACCCAATAAAGTCCTCCTCAATTGGAGCAGAGATGTTTATTTGCAACCACTACACTATCAAAACACAACTTTTCATTAGAGGATTTGCCAATGAGCTGGTGATCTCTAAAATGATTTCCCTTCTTCTCAAGGGCTATCCCCCCCATTGAATAAAATGAAAAATATTCAAAGGTGGAAAGATCCAAAAGCCACAAAGGGTTCAAAGGAACCTCTACTTCCCAAGCAAGAAATCAATTAATAACAAAAAACATCCACAGATAGTGTAAGGCCTTTAGCCTCTTCGCAGCCAAAGGCAACACTATCTCATTCCTTTGATGTTGGGGTTCACCCAAAGAATAGGCATGAATGAAGCACACCAATAATCATGGCCTTTCCTATGAGTGGGCACAAACACTTCCATGAATTATGTCACTGGATAGTGATAAGGAACCAACCGACAATGAAAACTCTCGAGAAATACAAGTATCTCAAGAATATGCAACTATTATCTCCTCTGCATTTATTCCAAACAACTCCTAATAATGGATTCATATATAAAAGAAGAAAAAGAGATTTTAAAAAACTCGTGAACAATATTACATTCCATGACCAAAGTCATCCAAAATGTATTGGTTTCCCCAATTTAAGTTAGCTTTAAATCTTAGATAGCTTTAGATATTCTTATGTAACCTTACACTTAGCTATAAAATAAGTCTAAAGACAATGCAATAAATATTTATTGATTAACTTATATGGAAATATGGAAATACAACTAATAAAAGCAAAACTTATAAAATAATTAAATAACATAATAAAAATATTAAAATAATTATATAAATTCTTTTGCATCATAAATTTAAATATTATATATAAATATATAACTAACTTCCACAATATATATAGATAATGCATAACATTAATACTATTTAATTCTTAATATTTAGATATAAATATTTATTGATTATTTACTTAAAATATAATTTACAATTGCAAATTATGAATTATGTAAATGGTATCCTAACCACAACTAATAACAATAGTAAATGGAATACTTTCTCAAACTGACTCTAACATGGTTGTTTCAGAACGTTAAGATCCCAAATAACAAAATAGTGCTTTCACAACGTTTCCAATACACTCCACGCGTCAAAGACATCTACTCTGATTTATCTCTTAATGACGCAGTTCCCATGATGCCGATGTTCCTAATCCGCTTATGGAAGGCTTCCTGGCCGCTCAAGATGATTCTTTTCTCTTGGCTTCTTTTTCGGAACAGAAACTTATCTTGGGACAATCTTGAGAAGTGCAGATGGAATGGGCCGAGCCGCTGTACTCTTGAGAAGCGCGGATGGAATGGGCCGAGCCGCTGTACCTTTTGTTATTCTGCTGGGGAGACAAACTTCCACTTGTTCTTCCAGTGTCAAGTGTCAAGCTTCAAAGCAAGTCTGGTATGATCTCTCCTTAACCCTGGATTATCTTTAACGTTGTTTCTCATCTGTACAAGATGCTTTTCTCTGGTGGAACGAACAAGCGGAATCTCGACGTTCCTTTTTCATTGCTCTCTGCTGGTCTATTTGGATATAGCAAAACGAATCTATATTCAACAACTCCCAGAGACCCATCTCCTCAACTCTGCTACGCATCAAAGCCCTCCTGGATTTTCTAAGCTTATAGTCTCCCTTTTTTCTGGAAATCTATCGAGACAGTTCTTCTCGCCATGCAACTTTTTCCTTATTGCGTCCAATCCGCTTAGCCTCTGCGGCACCAGTAATTTTGTTTTATTATGGTATTTCTTCAATGTACCAAATTACCGGGACTCACTAAGCACCAGTTCAAAATATATGAATGTGATAATCTTCAGTACATCACGGATCCATGTATCAGGCTACATCACGGGACCATGTATCAGGGTATCATCAAGGATGAATTGGATTAATTTTTCATTAAACCTACATATGTATCCTACATATGTATCCTGATCTATACATCAATACAATATGATTTTTCTGTTGAAAAAAAAAACGTTTCCAATACACACATACACCAATGCAATATCCGAAAACAAAATCATGCTCATGATGACGGTTGTGACGTAGCCACCACCTTGAGGATACATAAAGCAGCTGGGAAGCGAGAGCATCCCGATCGTCACCTTCTATAAGAACACCCTTTTGTAGAAGTCCATAACACGTAGCTGCAAATTGGCACATTTGTCTGGAATTTCGACCCATAGTCGCTCCCGATTTATCGCTCCCCACCAATTTAGCATGGACTATGGAGAAGCAGCTACAGCTATGCTGATTGTTCTGGCAACTGCACTGCTGCTGATGATCCTAGTCAAAATGAAACGAAACAATGGAGACCAATATCCATCAGTGGCTGCCACTATGGCGAATGCCATTTTCAATTTTGAGTTAGAATTGCATTTCCAATTTTTCCATGTCCCTCTTGCGCCTAGCTTAGCTGATAATTGGAAAAGAAAGACGTTGTAATGATGGTTGAGGGGAAGGTAACTCCTATAAAGCAGCACACTTTGGCCATTTTCATAAGAAACAGTTATTGTGAGAAAGCATTTAGATTCCATATATTGTTCCTGTTTTTTTTCCCACCCATACCAGTTGGAATAATAATGACCACTTGTTATGGGTAATACCATTACCTATTCTTATGGGATAAAAATCCAACTACACTATCGCAAGATAAGTAAATAATCGTGTTAGGGTTTGACAGTATTGAAGCCTCTGTTATGGATGAATGCCAATAGGATCTCTTACTAAGACAAACAATGGATTCAATCTGCAAAGTGGCCTTTGGGATGGAGGTGAACAGGTTAACAAATTCTAACGCTGGAGCAGAGGCATCTTTTGCAAAGGCTTTTGATACCTCAAAAACTATGGTATTGTGGCGTTATTTTGACATTGCTTGGAAACTAAAAAGATATTTCAACATTTGGTCGGAGGCTACCTTGAAGAAAAGCATGAAAAGGGTGGATGATTTTGTGTCATTCAGAGTAGAACACGAGATATTTGTGCAAAATAACTATGTAAGAATACGTTCTCCAGCTCTACTCTTGAATTGGACCAAATCTTGCAAACGAATGTTTGATATTCCTTTCAACATATTCAGTGTGTGCAAGTGCTGGTACTCGCAACCTTGTTTCGCTGCCTCTGGCATCAAAAATATTTACAGGTAAAACCAGACATACTGTCTCGTTTTATTTCATCAACGGAGAAGATTCCAGAAACTGACTCTGACAGGTATCTACGAGATATTGTTGTCAATTTCATTGTAGCTGGGCGGGACACAACAGCAGCAACCCTTTGCTGGTTCCTTCATTTGCATTGCAAGAACCCAGATGTTGAAAAACGGATTCTTCAAGGAGTTCATGACGTGGTCAAGGTTAATGAATGTGGGTCCATGGAAGATTCTTTAACCATGTTGTCTGAAATCTTGACACTACAGTTTTGGATAAGATGAACTCTCTTCAGACGGCTTTATCAGAGACCTTGCGCTTATACCCTGCTGTTCCCGTCGTAAGACTCTTGTATGTTTTGGTTGGCTTTTAGCCAAACTCAACATTCTGCCGAATGACTATTTCCATGAGCAATTGTATGGTGCTAATCTTGTTCCTCCTCAACAAGGTATCCGCTCTTCCAATTTGCATTTTATTCAACAGTGGATTGGATATAATATATGAATATTTCCGTTGCTTCTTTGTGTTTTCCCAAATCATTTTGTCTCATGACAGAGATAAGTTCATATGAATTTGGATTCCTGTGCTTGGACTATAAAATGTTGTGGCAGCCAGAGCTCAATTTTATTTCAAAGATCAAATAATGTAGCTTATCAACCATTGAAAAACATTTTGCAGAATGGGGAGTGTGTAGTTTCTGATGATATCCTTCCAAATGAATTCCAAATCAAGTTTGGAATTCAAAATCAAGAAAGGTGATACCATGTGCTATTTTCGTTATTCTATGGGAAGAATGACATATCTTTGGGGCAGCGATACCGAGGAGTTTAAATCTGAAAGATGGCTGAATGATGGAATTTTTCATCCTCAATCACCTTTCAAATTCACTTCATTTCAGGTAAGTGGGCCTGGTTTATGCATTATAGTTAATATATTGAGAAAGATAACTTCGACCATGTTTCAAAATAGATAAGTTTTACCATTGAATTATAGTTAATATATTGAGAAAGATAACTTTGACCATGTTTCAAAATAGATTCGTTTTACCTTTGGCTTGGAGCAGGACCTTGCATTTGTCTCGGTAAAGATTCTACATACATGCAATTGAAGATTGTTGCTGTTTTCCTCGTTAATTTCTTCAAATTTGAAGCTGTTAAAGATATAGAAGTGAGATATCGTCCTTCATTCGGACTACATATGAATGAAGATCGACTAAATCTTCAAGTAAATCCTAGGTTAACAGGTTGAACAAAGCTTTTTTTTTTTTTTAGCACATGGTAAATTGATAACTATCAAGCTTGATCCAGGGGAGACCCAGGATCAAACCTCATAGCTGCCACTATAACACCAAGAGTATAACCAACCACCTGTAGATCAGGTATACTAAGATCCTATGATTTTAGCAAGAGCAGACTCATCTGGAGGGAGTCCGCCCCTTTAGCCGCCACCATAACAAGTCACTGTACTCCGTGAGATTTGAACCGAGGTCTCTTGGGCTTCGCCCGAGAAGACCCACCATTAAACCCACCATTAAACCGCACATCACTGTACATGTTGAACAAAGCTTTTACTTGGCAATAAGCAGTGTACACTAAAAGCTTTCACTTTTTTATATAAAATGATGGTCTCTTAACGAGGGCTATCATTGTAGAATCGAAAAGTGCTAGGACACTCTGCAAGTTATGGCATCTTATATCCAGGAGATGAAATTTCTCATTTGTGTAGCCAGAGATGGGTATAAGAAGTAAAAATATTTAAAAAAATTGTATATTAATACTTATTAATATTACCATCTTAATTTCATGTCACTTTACATTTGATAATTGTTTCCAGACATCAAAACTTTTAAAGTGTTAATTTAAAATAGATATATGCTCGTTGTAGTCTAACAAGTCAATTAACTTAAACTTCAAAACCTATGCAAATAAAAATAACCAAAACAAAATAATATTTTTGAATTATTTTCCATATATATACATTTAACAGTAATATTATGTCAATATTATATGTAATCCATTTATGTATAAATTATATAGTTTTTCTTAATTTTTTATATGGCATTTTATCTTAGATAATTTATAAATAGAATATATATAGTATATCATATTATATTTATATTAAAAAATTATACTTGTTTTGGAAATGTAAATATTAATATAAGCAAATTTTTAAAAATTATAAAAAAAAATTAATTTTTATTTATAATATATATATTTAATAAGCATATATTATTATATTATGACATATTAAAAATATTATAAATGTTTGAAATGTAATTATAAAATATGAGCAGACTTTTTTAAATTTGCTAAAGTAAAGATTATTACTTATTCTCAGAGTCATTTGACTCTCCATGAAAATCTTAGAAGTCAACCTTGAAATCACTTACAACAACAATATAGGCTACCTCATATCACTCCGAAACGTGTACAAGGTTATGAACCACTAACCTAACAAATTTTTAGTTTCTAATTTTTCTTGTCGTTATTTTGTATGTCCATTGAATAAGATGGATTTGTTGTATGTTCTTATCATTTATACCACGATGAATTAAATAAATTGGAATATTTTTTGTTGAACGTTATAATTGATTTGTTTCTCAAAATTTTACGATATTCAAATTACTATTGAGAGTTTTAAGTGCTTAGGTTCTCTTATTATTAGTACATTAAATTAATTATTTTCTAAATTTTAGATATTCAAATTATTTTTGAGTGTTTTAAGCGGTTAGCTTCTCTTACCATTAATATATTAAATTAAATATTTTAAGAATGTCAAATTATTATTGAATGTTTTAAAGGCTTAGCTTCTTTTATTATACATATTATATTAATTATTTTCAATATTTTAAGAATCTCAAATTATTATTGAATGTTTTAAAGGCTTAGTTTCTTTCATTATCCATATATTAAATAAATTATTTTCAATATTTTAAGAATCTCATGACATATACGAACTTGCAGTTTTATTATTTTCGATCTTTTAATAAATCCCATTTCATAAGAAATTGCAATTTATTTTATTTGACAGATGATGTTGGCCTGTCGTCCTTTTGTGGGTAAGCACTACAATTCAATTTTTATGTTTTAAGTTAGAATGATTAAAATCTATTTTGCTTTGTTTATCATCAATATTTTTTTGTGCGTGCATTACTGCTTTTTTCACGTAGTAGGTTTGGTTTCTAACTTCTTTTATTGATAATCATTTTTTTTCTTCTCTGTTAATTGGTTTTTTTTTTCATGATTAATTTCTAATTTCTGTATTGTTTACTCATTTTCTTCTTTTTTTCTTAACTAGTTATTTTTCCATATTGCACGTGGCTTTGTAACCTGCACACATTCCTCATATAATTTTACATTTGTTCTCCTTACACATGCTTTGATGATATTAAGTAGTTTTATGATAAATCATTTACTCTTTTCATTTTTTCTTATATCTAATTTTAGTTGTCTCGAAATTTTGTCGAAATTTTCTAAACTTTACTTTTCTTAGCTGTCAAAATGTTTCTCCAGAACATGGGAATATTGAAACCTTTGCAATGAGTATGTAAAAATATATTTAAATTTTGTTTCAAGTCTTTTCCTATATTGAATACCTTATCATTTTAACATCCTTAATACGATGCTAATGTTGATTAAGAGTGCCTTTGAACATGGATAATTTCTTCTCTTGAGTATTCCATTTATTTGATCACTTAATTACTCTAATAGAAACATGTTATTATGTGATGATTATAAAAGAAACTTGAGAAAAAGGTATTCATTTCAATTCATTTAGCCATCAAATAATGTTAATCTCATCATGTTTGTGTTGGCTATCTCACTATTATTGGGTGTCGTGACCTCGACTTATTTTAGTATGTCTTTTTATTTCGTTCGTTGATGTTTGCATTTTAATTATTTGTCAAAATTTTCTCCTTATACTTTGAGAGATTCAGTGTAGTATAAAACCATCTTCATTTCTCTATTTCTTAAAACTTTAGTCAAAATATCACATTCTTATGGTGTGCCATATGTTTTATATCTTTTGTAATAGGTTTGTAATACGAAATAGATATGATTCATTGAAGTGTCTCTCAAATGTTGATTAATAAATAGTTGCAACAATCTAGGCGCTAAAAGTTTGATTATTCATTTCTATATTATTAGAGATAAAGTTCATTGGAAATTAATGGTAACATTCATAGAGTACTAAACTGAAAATAAGAATGGCAGCAATATCCTTATTGATGGTGTTGTACCCCCAACATTAAGGGGATCTCCGCAATATGAAGTCACAACTAGGCTTTGCACCATTTGAAGTAGGAGTCCCAACATTGGGTGGTAATGTTATGCCTTGACTGCAAAAATGTGCAGAGTGAAAACACACTGAGTGAAGTATGGTAACTCTGGTGAGAGCAAGTGTCCGACCGTACGGAGAGTCAAGTGCAATGCATGAATGTTCCAACACACAAAGCGAAATAGAAGTGTGCCCCTTGGAAGCCTGTAATAATATGCAATTTGAAATGAACACACAAGCATAATGACATCCAAAGCTAAGATGCACAATAGTCCACAAGTTAAAGTGATAAATTAATACAACAACATGCATTCAACAAGATTCATACAAATGAAAATGAAATAGTTCATAAGCATAAGCGTAAGTTAAATAACATATATTTCAAATACAACAAGAATAGTCCTACTATATTCATGACATATGCATGGAAGTGTTCCATATTTGAGTTTATTATAAGTGAAATTATATGCATACATATACCATTGATGGACCATTGCCCCAATAGTGGAACATTAGAGTCAAGAACAACTATTCCTCCAAATAAATATACTCGTTCTATGCTCCAAAGAAGCCAAGGTTCTTCATAATACTCCCAAGCTCCTTATAAGCCTAAGCCTAGCCAAAAGCTTGGCCCCCAAAAGCCTGTTTCATGAGTTATGAGTTTATATTTATAATAAGAGTGGGTGACTCTTCAACTCCCCTTTGTGACCTTTGGACTACCTTCATGACTCTTCAACTTCTTTACAAAATGACTCATCATGACTCTTCATATTCCAATATTGACACTTGGAATTTCACTTACAACATAATTACAAATATTATTACATTGACACTTGTACCCATCTAAGAAAAAATAGGGTAGAGACAACTAAAAAACCTAACAAGACAAAACACTATGATTCTTGAGTTTGAGGAAACTCTAGCTCAATAGCTTCCACTTGATTCTTCTTGGTGACATATTGGTGCGAAGCTCGGTAGTGTGTGATTACATCCCAAAATTGCATAATGTTGTCTAGATGGAAGCAAACTCTTCCCTCCATTGCACCTTGGTACAATGATTTGGAACTAGTTTCAACCTCCCTCTCAAGCAAGAGAAACATTGCTCTAATCTCTACAAGACCATTTTTTTGTCTGTTCACCTCCAAATATTCCTTGGTGGAATTTTTTCTCAGTTCTTCCAAGTACTCATCGATATCGTACCTGACCTAGTTCCTAGGTTTAGCTTTGACGAGCGAACCAACTGATGGGATCTTGTGTGCATTTTCCAAGACATACAAACTATTGTATAACCATACATATGAGGCCTGAATACTAGCAATTAAAGAGGTGAGCTGCCTGTTGTTCTAAATCAACATTCCAACCTTCGCTTTGTATCGCATTGTCTATTCATGGATGGATGCAATGGAAACTTGTATATTCTAGAGGGTTTTGGTGAAGTCTTTCCTCCATTATTGAGCTCCTCATAGAGGTTGTGCATGGTTTCTCCAAGTTTTGATACTTTAGCAAGTATTGTTGTGCTCATTTCCTCTAGGTGGACCCATGAAGAATCTACATTTTGTGTTGTTGTGCAAATTCGTTATGCCTCTTGCACGATAGCCTATAAATCCTGTGCCAATTTCTTATTCCTGGCCATCAAACACTGATTTTTGGATGATGCTACACCTACAAAGGACAAGTCGGATTTAGTAATGGCATTTGGATTCTTCCCAGTGTCTGCCACTATCGCCCTTTATATGAAGAATGCACGCGTTGTGAGGCCATATGGAAAATGCTTTCTTTGTGTTTGCATAATCATATTTTGTATTTCATCATACAACAAATTTTACAAGCCCATTATGAGATCATCATCAAGAGGAACAATTTCCCCTTCCTTGGTTGCAGCTAAATTTGTTGTTGGAGGTGGTGGAGACTTAACTGTGACCTATGGTACACTCGACATTAGGTTGAAATCTTCATTCTGTGGCTCCAATTCTACCTCCATGTCATCAATCTCAATTACTTCTTCAACATGATGAGCAAGATCCTTATCCTGCATCCGTTTCCTCTTCTCCTCTGTTGCTCACTAGTTCTATTCCAAGTCTTCAGCTTGCTTTTGCAATGTTTCTACTACTATTGTGCATTTTCTTTCCACTTCTTCCTACTTATTCTTCTCTTCCTCCATTATACTTCATTGCACTTCTCTCTTCCTCCATTCCATTCTTTGCAACCTTTGTTTCCTCTTCACCTCACTTGCTAAAGCCACTTTCATAATAACAATATCCGCTTTCATCTTGCGGCTTCATTCCTTCCCTGGATTGTAAGATGATGACATATGCACATGGGCATGTTAGATAATTACATGTAATCCTATGTAATCTCAAATGTTGAACATTGATGTAAACATGTTGGTCCTCTAGATATTCTTTGAAGTTCCTTGCTGAAAATATTCCTTAACCTTGTGTCATGTTAGATCTGAATCCTTTTCTACAAATAGTTCAGTGTCACCATACATTGGCAAGTCCATTGGCATTTCGTAAACTGCTTCCCCGATACTAGTCTTAGTGGTATCTTTTGAAGCAACTCTCTTGGGTGCCATGGCAACAGTGATTGTTGGAGAGAAGTGATCAACAAATGTGGTACTTGTGGGGCAAAAGGGACACTCATGGCAAGAAAAAATTAGCTTTAGTAAATCTAAGTTCAAAGCATGATAAACCAACAAACCAGATAAATAGTGAGAGTGATTTCATAGTTTCCATGAACGAGTGAGGGGCAATGGCTATGGGCATTGTGCATTGTGTAGTTCTAGCAACCAGGGGTGCATCCTAATGTTTGACGCTTCATAATGCACAGTTTAGTCAGGGAAAGGACTAGGAGACACTATGCATTACACAGTCTAAGTGGTGAAGGGTAGTAGACCGGGCCCTGGGAATAGGCAATGCTTTGTTGGGCCAACCTGTACTGCAAACTATGTATTCTTAAAAGCCAATCTCTTAGATTGAGCCTTAGAGTTGCACAGTGCCTAGCTCGGCAAGGTAAAAAATGGCCAAGGAAAGTGCATATCTTCTTGATGAAGGTGTGGGAAATAAGTAGATCTAAGTTAAAATGTGATGTTGAGTGATGATATGACTAAGTATAGATGAACCAATGTGAATAAAGTGCAGAAAATCAACAAATGGAAGGAAAAAAATATGCAAGGAGACTCATTGAAATGGAAACCATGGGTGAAAAACCAGAAATCCGATGCGACAATTTTGAAAGGAAAATGAAAAATTTGAAAAACACTTTTAAAATCTAAAATATGTTGAAACACAATAAACCATGAAGAGAAACAACTAAAACAACACTGACACAAGAAAAATGAGAAAAGGCGATAGAAAAATGACAAAAGGCAATAAAAGAAAAACTCGGCCAGAAAAGCGGCAAACACTCTACCGAAGGTTCCTTGATCTCCTTGAGAATTATATAGCCATAATATTGAATGGTAAAGTGATCTCTAGAGGTGTTGATTAACTAGATTTAAGTAAATTAGAGTCTATGACTTGCATGCCTAAAACCAAGGAAAATGTGACACTTAGCATAAACTTCTAAAAACAACAATGCGCCACCTTTGGGAAACTAATAATGGATCTTTATTTCCTAGGGATGATTCTTGTTTTTCTTTTAGCTTTCTTACTTTTCTAGGGAAACTTGCCTTGCATGTTGTTGGGAAATATTGTGCAATTATGGGGAACTGGGAAACCTTTTCATTCAGTGCACTACACAATTTCTGAGCTTCATCAGGGATTGTGCATTTTTTGGGCTGAGTGTTAGGTTTTATTCCATGACTAGGTAGTTTATGAGTTCGAGGCTAACTGCCAGACTAAAATGTGCATTCCCAATCATCAAGGCTGACTTCCCTCAAGGATTGCATAGTTTTTGGGAGCAAGCCCAGAATTTCTATGTGACCAAGTTAGGAGGTTAGGTTGTGACTTAGAAAGATCAGTTATGTGAAAAACGAGCAAACACAAGCACAAATGAAAAAGAAATGTCTCATTCAAATTATGACTACTTGAAAACAGTAAAAGATAAGCTCTTGTGGATTGCAAGGAAGGCTCCAAAATCAAAGCATAGGAGAATTTTTAGATGGTGGATGTAGCCACTACAACATTGGAGACACTTTTATAGACTCCACCTCCCTGTATGGATCTCGTCTTATGCAAAATAGGTTTAACACTTCTAGAGGTATTGTTTAGTTCATTGATGGTCTTGACTTAGCTTGAGTTAAAGATTTAGTCCCTACCATTCTCTTCACTGAAAACACACATACCATGCCAAGACAGAATGATTTGTTTTGATTAGGGATGAGGAGTATATAACTACACAAGTAAAAGAGAAAGTCAGAGTCTTAGGTTTCATATCTATTATTGATCCATTGGCAAGAGGCCTGGACAGTACTTGTTAGATTCACTTCAGGAACACAAGAATTGCTCCACTACCAGCAAACTTGGAGATTACCCCATTGGTGTTTCTTTCTTCAACTCTCTGCACATGAAGCCCTTCTCTTCTTTTTCCCTTATTTCATTTTTCACTTTTATTTGTTCAAGGAACTATGCATCGACATTTATTTATTTCATGGCATGGAAGAGGGATCCCAACTTGTTGAGAGTAGAAGGTTTGTCCCTTCAGAGAAGGATATTTATATACACATCTGACATACTTGTTAAGGTTTTCCTTCCATCCTTACTCTACTTGACTTAGTTGACAAGAATTAACCAAAAGTAGAAGACCAATTAGAGTAGGTGGTATTAGTTAAAAGTGCAAGCATCGTGATTTCATTGTGAGTTTCTTCAGAAGGAACACATTTTCCATCAAAGCATCATCAACAAAAGAAATGAAAGATTCACATAAAGAGAGGGAATAAACATATAACCAAGCATTGATATTAGTGAAACTTCCTCTTCAACTTCATCCTACTTGTCTGAGAAGCCAAATATGGTTTCATGCAGAAGCTACCCTATGACTAAAAAGAAAACAAATGAAAGGAAAGAAGCAAAGTGAAAAGTAAATGAAATCAAACAGGAAAAGGAAACAACTACTCCTACTCCTACCTAATAATGAATAGGAAAGACTCGTGTGAAATGATACTTCCAATGCAGTCATTGGTGGATTAGCTAGCCCATGTATGCAAGGCAATGCATGTCAAGAATGATACAAGAATAATGATAAACTAGAAAGATGGGACAACACAAACCAAAATGTTCAAAGTTTGGAAGTATACATGGAAAAGTAAGAACGAAACATGCATGGAAGACATTTTGTGGGTGCATTGTTGTGTTTGGACAAACTGTGACCTAGAGACATATAAGAAAAAAATTTCGAACTACAGAAACGGGCAAACAAAAAGAAAGAAGAAAAATTTTGTTCCGCAACCATGCTTGCCATGTATGATTCCTCTAATGACTAAGAGATAAGATATTGTGATATGGATGGAGGATGTGAGCATTATAAAATAGATTGATTTTCAATGCATGCGATAGAGTGATGTGGAGCTTGAAAAGACTCAACACATTTCTAATTGGAAGTGGAATTGACCTCGAGACTATGGGAACTTGACATAACCATCAGCTCAAGCTGAAGTGCTTCAATAGCTTGGGGAAGTTACAATGCCTCAGAATATGAATCACCAAAGATCGATGGCTTGGAAAGATTAAGAGTAGAAGAATCAAGAACATGATTGAATGAACCAATGAAAAGGTCATGAAAACCACCATCAAAAAGTTCAATATTGCAAATAGAGGAATTCTCATGATTTGACGAAGTGCAAAGAGGGGAAGATGGAAAATGAGAAATTTCACTGTCTATATTTTTAGAAAGATAAGATGAGAGGTTTTCGGGATCAAGCATAAAATATTTGTCCTCTCTTTATTCAAATGAAAAACTAACATTCCATGTGTTCTGAGAATGATTGGAAGTAGTAACATCAACAAAAACTAAATCTTCATAATATTCAATATCAATGAAAAAGTCATGGAAAATGTGAAGATGATGAGGGAGAGGTGCAGAAGGAAGAAAATCCTCCATCTAAAATTCTTGTTCATCTATGGGCTCCCACACATGATCATCGTAAATGATATCGCAGGTTCGCTGCTCAATACCAACTCCATCCAAAACTTTATCCTCATGGACATGAAAAGAGAGATTTGAAATAAGTGAACACAACTAATCACAGTCCAGAGGATTAGAGGGACCGAAGGATGGAGGAAGAGAAGATAACACTTCATTGTAATCATTAGACTCACACGCCAAACCTGCACTAAAATTCAGAGTATTTGTAGTTGGAGAAGATGGTGGTAGATCAACAGATATAATCTCAAGTTCTCCCCCTAAGGATGCATAAGCAGGCTCGATTGATAAGGACCCTTTAGGGTGCATAAGCACGCTCAACTAATAAGGAGAGGGGGCTCGACTGATA
>APFE030861129.1:0-41146 GCA_000404065.3 Pinus taeda
CTTCCAATTTTTGTGGTGTCAACCTTATAGGTTGTGGAAGACTAGGGACAACACTTCCATCTTTATAGTTGTGAGTGGTATGCTTCTTGGTTGCCATAATTTTGCTTTCCATTGTTCTTGCTAACCTGAATGCCTTCTCTACTGAATCAGGTTCCCAAAAGCAAACATCATGTTGGATATTATCCTTTAAAGACCCTATGAACACATCAATCCTATGCTCCTCTGGAATATCTTTTACCCTTATGTTCAATTTTTGGAACTCCTCAATGTGCTCCATTATTGGACCCTTTTGTTTGAGACTTATCAATTGGCTAAAAAAAGTATTTCTTTTTGTATCCTCATAATGTGCCATCAATTCTTCGGTAAAGATTGCCCAAGTGATAAATTGTTTACGAGAGTAAAGCCATTGATACCATACAAACCGATTTGGTTCCAAATATAAAGTTGCCATACGTACCTTTTGTGTGTTTTGCACATTATTGAGATCGAGGAACTGCTCCATCTGTAATATCCATGTGGCAGGATCCTTGCCATCAAACTTCCTCATATCGATTTTTGGAATATGGTGAGTCTTCGATGCAACATTAGAGTCTATGTAATCATGATTAATATTTCTTTTGTTCTCATCATGAGTTTCCTTTAGTACCCTTTCACCCTTATTGACCATTTCTTGTAGCAACTTATTCATATTTATCTTCAATTCTTCCAGCTTATCATCCACGCCATCAATTTTAGCTTCTACGCCTTTCTTTAAACCATCAATATTAGCTTCTACATCTTTCCTTAAACCATCCATCTTAGATTATGTTGCTTTTTGTGCAAGTGACACTTGTTGCACTTGTTCTTGTAATTTTGATATATCATATAGCATCTCTTCTTCTTCTTCATAAGTCATGCTAGAGCTTCCAGGCTCCTTACTAGGCATTTGCATTTTCTTTCCTTGGGGCATCAGTTACCGATAAGAATGCTCTATTATGCCCTTTGAATTCCTTCAAAATAAATTTTCAAACCAAGCTTAAACAAAAATTTAAGAAAATCTACACACCTTTTTTCACTTTGTAGGAGCTTGATATTTCCTCTGATGTATCTTTGTACTTTCCGATCATCTAGTTCTGAATTTGTGATCTGTAGTAGCGCTTCGTGTCCTCTTTCCAATGCCACAAGTCTGAACCAAATTGGTTTCTCCAAGGAAGAGTTATGCGAAATCTCCCACAGTGACTTGATTATAGACTAGTTCAGTGAGCGAACTTGTACGACGTGCCACGAGTCACTCTTTCGACCTTTGGATCTGAAAAATTCATACAAGAAACTATAGTCCGTCCTCTTTCTGCACCTTCTTACGAAATTTCAAGCCGATCCTTAGAGAGAAAGTTATGACGATTTTTCCCAGGTCACCTGTTTGGAATGTAATTCAGGAGTCTGCAAAAGTACCAACTTCCTCAGCTCATATCTCCGCGCATATCGCGTGAAAAAATCTGAAATTCGGACCCAAGGTTCAGCGAGACTTATTCTCAAATGGGTTTTGTTTGCGACTTCTGAAACCTCACAGAAAAAATGTTATAGCGAAAATTCCATGATGACCTGTTTGGAGCAGCAAAACCCTAGAATCCAAAGCTCTGATACCAAATGTTATGAAACTAGCTCAGAAAAGATAGAAAAGAGAGATCAACGCCTTAGAATTCAGCCTCTTCGAGGGGGCAAACTCCTTTACATTACATAAATGAACAATTCTTGGATGATTCAAATGACAAAACCTCCTTTCTATATATAGGAGTCTAAGGAGTCACAATATAAACTAGCCGACCTAACAATAATAATATAAAGCCACAAAAATAATAATAAAGGGATTCTATGGGGCATAGTAATAACAAAATGGGGGCAATAGGGGCACAACAATATTAATAAGGGGTATAACTACAATAGTAATGGGGTAATCACTAGTATTATAGGGACCCAACAATGGCTATGATTTGTGATTTTTTTGGACAAAAGTTATATAATTATACAAATATTATAGAAAAAATTTGTATAAATATACAAAAGTTAAACAACTTTAAAAATGAATTTTTTAACTAAAAAATTAACTATGCAAGGTTTATGAATCATAATACAATTTGTTTAAAGAAATAAGCAATACTACATAGATGTAATGAATAATTCTTATTTAAGTTTTCAAATAATACATGAGTTGAATGTTGATTGAAGTCTAAATAATTTATAAATTATTTAAATTGGAACTTGTGGGGTTGCAATGGGATCCCCTATTTCTCCTATAGTTGCCAACTTGTTAATGGCAAATTTTGCGATCAAGGCTTTAGCCTTTGCTCAATTTCTCCCTATAAAAAGGGAAGAGGTTTCTTCATGATACTTCCATCATTAGGCATAACGGTCAGAAGAAATTATATTTTTTTCTCAACCATATTAATTCCCAATCACACTCCATCAAATTCACAATGGAGGTTGAGGTCAATGAGTTTCTTCCCTTCCTTTACATCCTCTTCTCTAGAGTGAAAGATGGTTTCATTTATTAACAATTTTTCATATAAACTCACACAGAACAATATCTTCTTGCTAATTCTCATCATTTTCCAGTGAAATAATTTGGAGTTCTTAGCACTCTTGCATCGTATGCTTTGAGAATTTCTGATGAGAGCCATGTGGAGCATGATAAGTCTCATCTTGTTAATTTTTTTGAAAATAATGGATATAGTTGAACTAAGGGCCTTAAGGCCTTTCAAAGAGATTGAAAAGAGTCTAGAGTTAAGAATTCTCATGTTGATCCCATCTTCTAGCATTCATCTTTTGTTTATCCAAGGGACCATGAACATGATTTCTTATATCCTTAAAAGGAATAGAGTTTTTATGTCACTCAAACCTCTTAATATCAATAAAATTATCTTAGATATGTTAAGGACCCTATACACCTTAGAGATATCAAATAGGTCTACTTGATCCCTTGCTCCAGTGGGGTTTCGAACATTGGAGAAACTATTCGCTCCATTAACTAGAGAATCCATGAGCATGTAGTAGATATTAGGCACAATCGTTCCTTCTCATAAGCTCTAGCTGAACATGCGAAGAAATACAAGCACTATGTATGCATTGAGGATTCGAGAGTCATTTGTAGGTTTGATCACTTCCATCACAGGAAGCTTAGAGAGTCTCTTAATTATTCTAATTCTTGCTATTCAATTTTTAGCACTTATCATTTTATTATTTATTTAATTATTTTAATTTATTTTAATCTATATATACATTTACATAATTATAAATAAATAATGTTATAATTAAATTAGTAATTGATTTACCAACAAATATTTCCCTTGTAATTTTATTGCAATTATTTTTAAGATATATAAATAAAATAAATATAGAAAAACTAGTTTTTAGTTATTTTAATATCTAATTCCTAACAACTAATTTATAACTAAATATTATTTTAAATAATTTAATAACTAATTAACTAATTTTTAAGGGCTAATTTGTAACGGCTATATCTGGACCTTGTTGAATCCTTGTTATTTATTCCTTAGGATCGACTCATTTTTTCACCTTTCTCCTCAGGATGAACCACATCAGTTGGTTCGAAACATCAACCAAATCCTATTAATGCTTTTAATCTGAAATACATTCTTATTTACAATATAGATCACAAAAGTTTAATATCTAACATTATAACCCTACATCAAAGGGAATTGGTTGATAAGGCTCGTCATTTTGAATGTGCTCGAATACAAGTTTGTAAGAAAAAATACGGTCTTACATTTCTAAAAAGATGTAGGGGTGCATCAGTAATTATAGTCTTCATGCATATCAATCATCATCTAAACGAATCTAGAAACAAGTTTATTTTTCTTAAAACCTATGTGGACTTAATTAGATCTGAGAGTTATTTATTTTCATTCTCACAAGCTATTTTATCTTCATTTGCATCTCGTGAATGGCGTTTTGGGTTTTCTTTGTCGATAAATCAATGGTGGTTCAAGTGTGAAGGCTCTTTGCTTAGAATAGATTTCAAAATATAAGGATTCAACAAAATTCAAGAGGATGCGGAGTGGCATCTCTCAGTTCTCTAATTATCGAACCTCATCTAATCAAGCATGACACATGATCAGTGAGGAACAATATTGTGCTCTTAAATCATGGGTTTGCAGGCATATTTCAAAGTTGACCTCTCCTTAGCATTCTTCAGCGCCTTCCGATTGTGTTCCTTCTGAATCTGAGTCTGAAATCAACTATGCTTCCTTAATCTTCTGCATTTGCACCATCTCTGAAGTTTATTCAAATTTCTCCTTCATAATATTTGGTCGTGTTGCTGCCCCGAAAATAGTTGCATCAACATCGGGGGATAACCACCCGGTCCGGACCTTAATACAACTCCTTTTCCATTTGGGATGGTGGCTCCGACTGGATATAATGGGACCAATTTCCCAGTAATGAATAAAAGGGGTGGATAAATGATTGGTTTTCTAATAAGCGATAATGAATGGAGGACCTAATCTATAAGCGGAAACACAAATGACTATTTTATCCCGGGAAGCTTCTATTCTTAAGTGCAATGTTTGGTGATCTGTGTTCGTCAATAGGCATATAGATGACACTATTCAATAAACAAAGACATTCATTTAAATAATAATTGCTTCATTCAAATAGTTGAGCAAAGTAATTGATAAAACATTGTTACACTTCTCTTTTTATATTACTAATACATGTATGATTAGAAGAATAGCAAACTATAAACATCTAGTAGTGGAAAGTATAAAGATTGTTGTTAAAACACATGCATATATTCAATAATAGCAAGGATGATCAAACAACAATTCACATAAAAAGAATAAATTTAGACATAGATAATAGTACCATATGAGCTAAAAATCATTCCTAACGTCAATCGCTACTCGAATTCCTTCTTCAAACTCAGAAATACTTTTAAAAAAAGGCAGTAGTGCACATCCACATAAAAGCTTCGTTATCAAAATTGGAATAATTGGTCCAGTTTTCATAAAAGAATATGCTTGAAGTACAATAGTGCAACTTCAGGATTAAGTCATATACAAAAACTTACGACCCTTTCTAAATACATGAAAGGGTCTATAAATATTATATTAAGCTAACAAACTACAAAATTAAAATGCGACCAAAATTGGTATAATTCGACCTTGAATATCTCCCCCCACAACAATCTGATAATTGGCAGCATGATTCATCACTCAAGTTGTTTTCCTTTTGACTTGAGTTGGCATATTGCTAGCATTGGTTCCACTTCTTGAGGGCGGCTGAGACGAGAATTGGATTGAGCAGCATAGGTGGCATTGTGTATATCGGGAATGATACACCCAATTGCATCCTTCAGGGACTTGAGGGCGGCTCTCTGGCTGTAGGGTTTTACTAGGAACAACCAATAGGTGTCCCAAGTTAAAATTTTAATTCCTGTGATCAATCTACCATTCTTTTCTAGCTCTTGGTAACATGATTGCTCCAATGGTTTGGCCGATAATAATTTACCTGGTGTACATTGAGAGGTCGTGTTAGATAAATAGAGAGTATTGTTAATCAAATCAATCAAATTGTTTGTAGATAATTTGCATCTAGAAAATGCTCTCTCTACTTTCATCAATTGGGACTGCCACTCCATGAACATAATTTCTTTCTGGGATTATAAGATTTTAGGCAAGTTCGGTGACTGTCCCTCATTAGTGTCTTGCCAAGTAAGAAAATCCGTTAAATTATCATCGTCTTGCTCTAAATCTTGTCTAGCATCAACTAATTTATCTATTATAGATGTTGTTATGTCACATAGAGGTTCAACTTGGGCAATTTTATGGCACAAGAAACTTATTTGTGTTATTAGTGCCTTATTAATCTGTATTACCTTTTCTCTGAATTGATAGGCTGGGGAAGACTCTTGAACTTCTCTACTTGAGCTGATAATTGAGAAATTTTCTCATCTTTTGTTTTTACCATCTGTTCATTCATTGTCTTCAATTTTTCTAATGCCTTCGATAATTCTTTCTATCTCTAAATCACTCCCGAATCTGCCCTCTGTTTCTCTTCATGCAACTGTTTGTTCAGTTTCTTATCTAACTATTGATGTGTGGACAATTGTTGTTGTAGTTGTTCTGCTTTCTGTTGTGCCTTCGATAGCTGTGTTTGTAGTGAAGCGTTCACCTGATCGTTTTCTTTCAACAAATTTCTCACCTCCGATGCCTTGTCCATGGTGGCTGCCGAATAGGCACTAGCATACTGGGACAATTTTTTCAGATCATTAGAAGGGTCGAATTCTTCCTTCCAAACTACATTAGCTGTTACTGTTTGTTCAAGGAACAGGGAAGGTTGACCAATCCTTCTCCTTTTCCACTATCGCTTTATTACAGCCCTATGTTTTGGGCTATAGAAGACATCTAATGGAGGAATATCTTCCACTTGCAAAATGATTTGATCCGAAGGATCCTTAGGAATTATTTCTAATTTTGTGGTAGGGGGTAGACCGCTGGTTCCTTCGCTTAGAACCTCTTTCGATGTTGTATCCTATGTATCGGCCACTTTGGATGAATCAACATCCCTTGAGCTCTCAAGATTGCTTATAATTGAATCAAATTGCTACCATTCCTGGAGCAATCTCGGGTCAATCTGAGTGTTGACCTTGATATCCTTACTGCTCTGCTGCTGCTGCCTTCTCTGTTCCTCCTCACGTATTCTCTCTTGTTCTTTCCTTTGTGCTTCCTCTTTATATTTCCTCTGTGCTTCTTCTCATTCTTTCCCCTGTGCTTCTTCCTGTTTTTCCTCCGAAGTTCCTCCTGCTCTCTTCTTTGGACTTCTTCAAAAATTTCTGATGTAGCAGGAGGCTTGTTGGTAGGTTGATGCTTAGGCTCGCTTGACTGAATCATTGAGGTAGTGGCTAACAAATCTAGAGGCAAAGTTTGCAACCTATGCTTTCTAAGTTTGTTGAATTCAACTAACCCGTCGTCATGGTATCTCATTTTAGCTATCGCTTGCACCAAAAATAGCGACTCGGCGAAGGAGAATAGGTCATCAAACTGATCTTCTTTATGTTCAAATTTAGTGAGTTTGGCCTGTTCTAGAACATTATAGATGACTTTTTTTGGATCAAAGCGTCTGTTAGGTAGAGTGGCAAGATTTAGTATATTAATCATTTCCACCTCTTTCACTACATGCTTATAATCATGCAGAGTATAGACACCACACCTTAGAGGAAAGGGAGGCCAGACTTGCTTCTTTGAATTCCTTAAAATCTTTGTAGCTGATGCAGATGTAAGCTGATATGTTATCTCTTGAGCTAATAGTTTGTATGGTATATACAAGGGGAAGATATGAGGCCTGGCCTGACTACCGAAAACTCTCACATAGGTAAATTTACCTTCTCTGAACCAAGATCCTAAAGCTGTCAAGTCAATTTTTGCTTGAGGGGAAATCTTAGGGGCAGGTTTATTAAAAATTGCATAGTAAATAGGCAGCATGAATCCATTGGAAACTTGATATAGGTGGTATTTATAATGGGCTTTCCACAACTTCTTGTGATATATATGAATGGGCATGGGGTCCTATGGAGTCCATCTCCAGCCTTGCATAGGAAACTCGGAATTAAAACAGAGGGTGTCTAAAATGTAGGCACTAAAGTAAAATGGACGGACAAGTCTATCAGTAACACGGGATTTGTTTCTGAACTCAAGAATGGTTGTTGCTAATTTATCAGATAATATATTCCCCTAGTCCATGATTTCACTATTGCATGCTGCTTCCATCAAAGGTACCATCTCTATGGAAAATTTTGAGCAGTCATGTAACCCCCACATTCGACACATCATAGCTCCAACATAACAATAAGGAGAACATAAGGAATCGACGGAGTACTTACCCGAAGACTCACGTTTGTGTTTCGTTGGGTTCTGTCTCCGTTCCCGTATAGGCGCTGACCCAGCTTCATTTTCATCTCTGAACTTTTCCAGAAATGCTTTGTTGTACTTCTTCTCTGGTTTGGGCAAATGGTACATTTGTCTCAAATCATTGGGCTGAAATGAACCGAATTCTCTCCCATCAATAGTGCAGAATGTTCTATTCGTAATTGGAATTTCTTCAACGGCCCATCTCACTACATCGGTATATGCAAGAATTTGCTCTCGAGCCGCTATCCTGTGTAGGTAGGAATCAACCAAATCTTTTAGAGTAGCATCGGATTTTCGGCTCGAGCCTGCTGTAGCTTGTACTGATGTTTGCTGAGGTTCTTCGGTTTCGACCAGGTTGTAGATGCTTTGCCAAGTAGTATTACCAAGACCAAGACATGTGGTATCTGACATTAATCCTTTTTTACTTGGTCTCAGATCGGCAACATGTTGTCCTGTTACCACAGAGGCTGAAGCTGTACCAAATTTCTTAGATTTTTTCTCCATTTGGTCTGAATTTGCTACTGCGGAGAAGCTCTGCACAAGAGATAAAATGAACGTAATGCGCAGAATAGATGGTGAAAACCAAGTATGGAAGAATTATGCTAAACAATGAATAATGGAAGATTATTATAAGGCTCCCGCAGATACAATCTCTGAAGAGATTTTGGCATAACTTCTCCATTAACTGGCTGTTTAAGCCTGTCAATCATAAAAATTCTCATCATATCCTTTATTTTCCGAATAGTCTATTTAAGTTTGGATTTGATTTTTTGGCGGTTGGGCACAAGTGATTCACTATCAGGAAGAGAAAGGCTTTTAATAATAACTAATACAATATATCGAAGCCATATCAATCCTTTTTGAAAGTCGCGCTTGGCTTTATCGCAATCGGCGACCGGAGGAAACCTTGACCAATTTTATTTAAGTTATTGTCAAATCCCCGATCGCCAATAGCGATATTGCTTAGCTCGCATCGGGAGCTTTAGGGAGAAGACGTTTCGTTGTATTCATATCCCATTCCCCCATCGCCGATAGTGATATCGCATCACAGCAAGGAGAAGGGATTTTTGTTGTTATTGCTTATTTTCCCGATAGCCGATGGTTATTTGTGCTTGTCGCGTCGAGGAAACCCAATGGTTCTTTTGTTATGCATCCTTTATTATTGCGATATGCGATCTTGCGATCGCTTTATCGCAATAATAAAGAATTATTCATTTTTTTATTATAAGACTGATTATTTATTAGCTCAAAAGGTCTTTGTAATGTTTCATTTGTTTTCGGACCTTTTGAGGAATGATAAGTTAATACAAATTTAATCTAAAAGGGACCCATTTCATATTATAATTTTCTAAAGTAAAATACTATGAAATGGGGGGTTGTTGTATAGCACAACAATTGGAAATTTGCTGGGAGAAACAACTATCTCTGAGGAATATTAGAATATTTGAACTTTCTTTACATAGACATCTTATCAAAAAGGTAAATTCTAATATAACTAAGTATACATACATTCTGAATATAGTAAAAGCTATTTTTGCTAATTTATTCTCTTGTTAAAATTAAATACATTCTAAGTTCTAAATTAGCCTCTATTGGTTGATAATGATAAAACAAAACACCTTTCCAACTTAGCCTTTTTGATTGACTCCTTTGTCATAGGTAGAGCCTCTGCTGCCAGCAAACGTTCATAGTTTCGACAGGGATACATTTTAACCATTTGATTGTCCATGATCCCTCCCATCTCAGAGTATGATTAAAAGAATGAATTCAAAATATGTTTTCATATTTTGTATTTCTTTTCTTTTTCATTATTTTGTAAGATAAAAAGCCATTGTCCTGGTTTGGTAGCCAGCTGTTTGACAATGCCATTCATTGGTTGTAATCTAACCGAACAAGCTGGCTCATGATGAGGCCCCTTGTCTTATGCTTATAATCCATTACCCTGTTTTGGTATGCACTGTTGGTAATGTCGGTTAATCTATTTCCCAATGATCATGGTAAGAATGCTTGTGATAAGACCCCTTATCTTTATATTAGATATTTAGAATTACACTCTGAGTAACCATAAACTTGGATGAATGGGATGGACAATTTTCTCCTTAAGAGAGAATGGATGACAAGGTAAGAGTTGAAGATGCTAAGATTGAATCAATTTCTATTTTAATATTGATAACCCTTTTGTGGCTAGTTGGAAAACATTAAAATGATTTACAGTACTTCTAAATCTTGAGAAGATTTCACAAAAGTAAAATGGGGTTTTCAGAATGTGAATATATCTAATTTCCTAGAAATTGTCCCTTTTGTTTAAGGCTTCTATTTTCAAAAGTAAATATTAAAACTACTTCTTTCGAGCAACTTTTCAATATAGCAAAGGTCAATAGAAGCTATTTTACAACTTTATTTCCTAATGGTCCTAAAAACTACAAATCCTACTGAAATTAAATGAGAACGGGTTACCTCCTCAATTGAAGAATTTCTTTAAGATGAGGCCATTAACAGGAAGAGAGTCCCTCTTTCCTGATAGATCTTGTAATATGAATGTCGAATGGCCTATCTTCTCGCTAATCTAAAATGGTCCAAGCCACATCTTTTGGAACTTGGTGTGTTTACCTTTATCCTCATGGGCTTTGTCCCATTTCAGAACTAGATCACCAACCTACAACTGTTCACAACTAGACAAAGCTGAATCAAACAATGGCTTGATTATCTGTTGATGTTTAGCATGAGTAATTTTGGCCTTTTCTCTTTCCTCTTCTAATTTTAAAATTTGATCATGTCTTAGTTAGATACAAGAATAGGGGCTTCCTTGAATAAACTGAACTAGGGCTAGAGAAGGAAGCACTAGTTTGGTCGGTAGTACTGCTTCTTTCCCATATACAAGATTGAATGGACAAGTACCTATGGAGGCCTTCTGCTTTATTCTATCAGCCCATAGTGCGAATATTAAAGATTTGTGCCAGTTTTTATGATTTTGTTCAATAGTTCGCTTAATAATTTTGAGTAGATGTTTATTGGTAGACTCTGCTAGACCATTACCCTGGGATAGTAATTTGCAGAATATTTCAATTTAAATCCTCTTTTAATAGCAAGCTCAAACATGGCATTTCCAGAGAAATAAGATGCATTATAAAAAACAAGAGCATTTGGGACACCAAACCTGGTAATGATGAATTGATATATAAATTCTATAATTCCTTCAAAGTTTTTTGTCTTTAACGGAATTGCTTCAACCCACTTCTTAAAGTAATCAGTAGCAGTAAGGATATACTTATGTTGTTTGGAGGACTGTAGAGTTATTTCCCCAATGATATCTAATCCCCATTGTTCAAAAGGTTGATCAATGTTGACTGATTGCAAAGGGAAAGTTTATTTTCTTTGTCTTCCACTGGAGATTTGACAACTTCGGCATTTCCTTACATATTCATGAGTATCTCTGAATAAGGTGGGCCATTAATATCCAGCATGAATGATTTTGTGAGCTATCGTGTCATCTCCAAAATGTCCTCCGGCTTGTCCATCGCGTAGTTCCTGCAAAACCTTTTGTGCTTAAGGTTTTTCTAGGCATCTCAATAAAACCGAATCATTATTTTTCCTAAAAAGTACATCATCAATGATTATGAAGTATTTTTCCTTTAATCTAATGGCCCATTTATTTTTATAAGAAAGATTAGGAGGTGCATATCCATTTTTCAAATAAAAGATTAAACTTTCATATTGAGATTCAAAATTGGTGATACTTATTTGGTTGATTTCTTCAATATGTTTTGTATCACCTGATTCTGGAATGTTAGATGCTCCTGCTAATAATAACCTGCAAAAACCTTGGCCTCTAACAATATTTGTTGGCTTGATTTCCAAGTCATATTCTTGAAGTGCTGTAACCCAATTTGCCCTTTTCTCGCCTAATTCCCTTTGGATCAGTAATTGGCTTACTGTAGAAAAATGAGCTATAAATTTTGTATGGGCTTTTAAAAGTAAGGGTCTGTAATGTGTGATAGCTTTATACACAGCAAAGGCTTGTTTTTCAACTTCGGAATAATTTAGTTCTACACCACGAAAATTTGAACTAAAAAATGAAATCGATGCTTCCAAGTTGTAATCATTAATCTGAGTGAGTACCGCTGCATAAGATGAATCGGACACGATAGTATACAATATGAAATGATTATAAAAATTAGGAGTGTTTAAAGCGGGGGCATTGATTATTGATTGTTTGACTAAATAAAATGCTTCCTTTTCTGCAGGTCTCCATCTAAACACTTAATTTTTCTTAATCATGGTTTGTAATGGTAAAATGATGTGAGAAAAATCGGGAACAAATCTTTTGACAAAGTTGATTTGACCTAAAAATGACTGCATGGATTTTTTTTTATGAGGAAATGGGATTTCAAAAATTTCTTTAATCCTATCGGGATAAATATATACCATCTTTGGAAACAATGAAGCCCAAGAGCTTTCCTTGATTTAGAGAAAAGAAGGATTTTTTGGGATTGAGTGAAATACCATACCTTCTACAGCGTTCAAAGATTTGATTCAAATCATGTAAGTGGTTGAATCTATTCTTGGAAAATACAGTAATGTCATCTAAATAGACGACTATTATTTTGTTGATCAATCCTTTGAAGGCTATATCCATTTCTCTTTGGAATGTAGCTCCTGCGTTAATAACTCCAAAAAAAATTTCTGATAAGCGTAAGTACCCCATTTTGTTCTGAAAGTAGTTTTGAGCCTGTCATCAGGATGGACCAAAATTTGGTTGTATCCTCAAAAACCATCTATAAAGGACATTAGCTCAAAACCTACTACTGAATGGAGTATCTGCTCCATGGTAGGTAATGGGAAATTATCTTTTTGGCTCCCCTTGTTCAAATTTCTGAAATCTATACAAATCCTGATGTCGCCATTTTTCTTCCTAATAGGCACCATATTGGAAACCCAGTTTGAGTGCCGAATAGGAAAAATAATCTTAGCTTTCAAGAGTTTATTGAGTTCTAATTTTATCTGACTCTCTAAGTTTGGATGTATTTTCCTCAGATTTTGTTGAACTGGTTTTTGTTCAAAAAGCATTGGAACGGTATGCTGCATGATTGATGTATTGTATGTTTTTAAGTCATCATACTTCTAAGCAAAGACATGTTTATTTTTTCTTAATAATCTAATAAATTCTATCATTTCTTCCATAGAAAGCCCTAGTCCTAAATTGATATTTTGAGGGTTCTACTCAGTACCAAGATTTATCAATTCAAATCTTAAGGTAGAACTTTGGAATTTTGAATTCGTTACCTGTTTAAACCTGTATTTAATGTCGTAGAGATCTTCAAGTTTAACCATAGGTTTTGGTATTGAGTTTTCCTCATGCTTTTCTTTCATCTGAAGATCATGATCATTTTCATCATTGATATGATCATTGTAGGACTTGTCGGAAGTTAAGAAATGTAAGATGTCTTCATCGTGGAACACTCACCAATTGGTGACATTGTCAGGAATCGATGGCCTAAAAATCAACTCTACTAAAAATCTATCTGGGCTATAATCTTCGGAAGGTAGGAGTTTAGAAGCAACATTGGCCAACAAGTCAGCTGCTGCATTCTGGGATCTAGGAATAGGTGAAATATTGAATGCTAAAAAATGAGATATAAGTTCCTGGACTAAGGACTGATAGTGCTTGAGGTGATTAGAGAGACAATGGATTGTATTTCGAACTTGCTTTATGACAATCTCTGAATCGCCAAACACTTTCAGATATTGAACTTTCAGGCCAATAGCTTTATATAGTCCTTGTACCAAGGCATCATACTCAGCTGTATTATTCGTGCATTCAAATTCTAACCTACAAGAAAGCATATTTTTTTCTCCCTCATGGCTGACTAAAATACACCTTGCTCCTGGTCCTTCACTGGATTTAGAACCGTCAAAATATAAAAACCAAAATAAAAAATTATCAACACTTTTATTTACAGTATTCTCGGTAACATTAACACATTTTGATCCATCGGTTTGTGAAAAAATTTCGATTTGGGATGTGAAATTGTTTACTAAGAAAGGAGATGGTTGGGCAATATAATTGCCAAAGAATGATTCAGAAGAATAATTTCCCAAAATATTATTGTTAAATGAAATTGGTTGATTCTCCTGTTCGAATTATGTGATAGTATGGGTCATGTGTTTCTCCCGCTTGATTTTTATTTGATTTGGCTTTCCCATGTAGGGTAGCCACATATGAGACCAATCGGTAGAAATATACCCATGGAGCTTCTTAGACCAATCCTTGCTCAAGATTAAACCATAAAACTCAGGTATATCAGCGATTAAGATATCAATTCTTTGAACTACTCGTGGATCAGCTGATAACCTGATAGTAGCAGAGTTTATTTCTCCTAAGACCTGGACTTTGGTTCTCTCTAACTGCACAATGTGAATTGAAGACTTTTGGGGTTCTATGTTCAGTTTAGAACAAACTGAAGCTGGCATTATATTAGATGATGCCCCTGAGTCAATCAAACAATTGTGTAGATTTCGATTATAGATTTCGTAGGTTAAGAGGAAAGGGGGGGGGTATGGGAATTTGATCTGTCTCCAGTTAGAATCGTATGAGTAGCCTCAACTCTACCAGAAGGTGGTTGTCCTGAATCATTTGCAGCTTTAGCACTAGGAAGAGGCGAAGTAGGAACTACATTTAGTTCCTTAAGAAGCAATTTCTACTGATGTTTTAATTTGCTAACTTCAATCATGGTGATGTTTGCCTTAGTCTTCTTCATGTCATCAATAATATTGTAATCCATTGAATCCGATACTACCAACGTCTTTGATGTTGAAGGTATATTTGAGGACGATGGTTGGTTTTGAGGCATTGTTGCAGCTGACTTCCTTGTGGGTACCTTTTCCTTTGTAGTATTAGTACCTGCACTCCTTTTCTTTGAGGTTGCCTGGATAGGTTCAGGAGCACTTTTGCTCCTAGTAGTCACAGGAAAAGCTTCTTGTTCAGTTTCAGTGTTGGATTTAGGCAATATGAAGTCCCACATTCCATGGCATTCAACAACTTCCTCTTCTTCAAATTCATCGGACGGTGCAATTATTTCATCTTCTTCTTATTCCTCAGGGTCTGAATCTGCATTAGATATAACATTTGGTGGTTTTGACTCAGGTTTCTTAAAATTCCTATATGGTTTCTTTGTTGAATTTTTTGCTACTTGCTTTTTAATTTCAACCATTTCATTTGACATTGTTTTGAGGACCTTTTGAAGACCCTCCATATCATATGGATCTTTGTTGACTTTCTTCTTTAAATCATCTTTGAAAGACACTCTTTTGGATTTCCTATCTTCGAGAGCAGCTTTATTTTCCAAAGTGGTAATACGTTTTTCCACAGCGAGGGCTTCTTTCATGTTTTCGGCCAAAGTTGGTTTCCCAGCCCTATCTACAAAAATGGCTATATTTGAAGGTAAGGTTGTGATGTACCACTCGCTTCTAATTTGTTCACTTGGCTTGGAATCGGTGGGGATTTTATTCAAGAGCTTATTGAATCTGGATTTAAACTCCTTAATTGGTTCTCTAGATTCAATCCTTAGATTTGAAAGATCATTAATCAGTTTGGCCAAGGATCTATCATCACCATATTTGGTAAGAAACGGCTCCTGAAAGATATTCCAAGTGGTAATAGATCCAGAGGGCAAGGAAAAATACCAAGACCCAACTGATCCTTGTAATGTGTAGGGGAAAATCCTAACTACAACATCTTCTTTTGTTGCTCCTTTTAGATTAACTGACAACATGAAATTATTTATGTGTTCCTCAGCTAATGTTCCAGCGTCTGGATTAAACTTTGGTAACCACTTCTTAGGATAATCAGGTAATGGATGTAATGGTGCAGGCATAGTGACTGCACCAGGACTGTTCCATGGATTCTGAGCCATCTTGAGAGTACCAACGATTGTCAGTGGTGTTCCAGGTGCTTGGGGAGGAAGTGGTAATGAAGACTTAATAGGTCATGATGTTGAAGGTGGTGATCCCTGGTGAACAATAATATGTTATGCGGAAGTGGATGTTTGACTTCACACTGGAGATGATGATATGGAAGATGATGGAGAAAAGGTCTCGCTACCAGAACCTTCAGTGCTCTTTTTAGCCTTTTTCCTCTGGGGTAAAGGCAACTCAGCTGGTTCAATGCCGAGTTTTTCACTTTGAAGTCTGGTGAGAGGATGAGGAAGGTGGAGTTGCGAAGTCTCACTGCCTTGAGATACTTCAGATCTTTGAGGTGATATGGAGAAGCCTTGAAGTTTCTGGATGATATACTGAACTTCAGGGGACTTCCGACTTAAACGTTCTGAAGTATGATGGGGTTGAGCAGTGGTAGTTGATCCCTCTTCTTCTCATTTGGATACTAGTGTTTCAGAATGCAAATGGGAGGTCTGAGGTGAGGTGGAGGGTGATTTAATCTGAGAATGGTCTTTCAGTTTTGACTTACTCGCCATTCATAGTTGATGGCCCTCCTTCTAGTGCCAAAAATGTTGATGCCTCGAAAATTGTTGCATCAACATCGGGGGATAACCACCTGGTCTGGACATTAATACAGCTCCTTTTCCGTTTGGGATGGTGGCTCCGATTGGATATAATGGGACCAGTTTCCCAGTAATGAATAAAAGGGGTGGATGAATGATTGGTTTTCTAATAAGTAATAATGAATGGAGGACTTAATCTATAAGCGAAAACACAAATGACTATTTTATCCCAGGAAGCTTCTATTCTTAAGTGCAACCTTTGGTGATCTGTGTTCATCAATAGGCATATAGATGACACTATTCAATAAACAAAGACATTCATTTAAATAATAATTGCTTCATTGAAATAGTTGAACGAAGTAATTGATAAAACATTGTTACACTTCTCTTTTTATATTAATAATAGATGTATGATTAGAATAATAGCAAACTGTAAACATCCAGTAGTGGAAAGTATAAAGACTGTTGTTAAAACACATGCATATATTCAATAATAGCAAGGATGATCAAACAACAATTCACATAAAAAGAATAAATTCAGACATAGATAATAGTACCATATGAGCTGCAAATCATTCCCAATGTCAATCGCTATTTGAATTCCTTCTTCCGACTAAGAAATACTTTTAAATAAAGGCAGTAATGCACATCCACATAAAAGCTTCGCTATCAAAATTGGAATAATTGGTCCAGTTTTCATAAAAGAATATGCCTGAAGTACAGTAGTGCAACTTTAGGCTTAAGTCATATAAAAAACTTACGACCCTTTCTAAATACATGAAAGGGTCTATAAATACTAAATTAAACTAACAAACTACAAAATTAAAATGCTACTAAATTGTTATAACTCGATCTTGAATATCTCCCCCACAGCAATTTGATAGTCGGCAACATGATTCATCACTCAGGTTGTTTGCCTTTTGACTTGAGTTGGTATATTGCCAGGATTGATTCCACTTCTTGAGGGCGACTGAGATGATAATTGATTTGAGTAGCATAGGTGGCATCATGTATATCGGGAATGATAGACACGATTGCATCCATCAGGCACTTGAAGGCGGCTCTCTGGCTGTATGGTTTTACTAGGAACAACCAATAGATGTCCCAAGTTAAAATTTTAACTCTTGTGATCAATCTCCCATTCTTTTCTAGCTCTTGGTAACATGATTGCTCCAATGTTTTTGCCGATAATAATTTACCTGGTGTACATTGAGAGATCATGTTAGATAAATAGAGAGTATTGTCAATCAAATCAATCAAATTGTTTGTAGATAATTTGCATAGAAACCGCTCTCTCTGCTTTCATCAATTGGGACTGCCACTCCATGAATAGAATTTCGTTATGGGATTCTAAGATTTTAGGCAAGTTCGCTGCCTGTCCCTCATTAGTGTCCTGCCAAGTAAGAAAATCCGTTCAAGTCTCATCGGCTCGCTCTAAATCCTGTCTGGAATCAACTGATTTATCTATTATAAATGTTGTTATGTCGCACAGAGGTTCAACTTGGGCAATTTTATGACACAACAATCTTATTTGTGTTATATTAGTGCCTTATTAATCTGTATTGCCTCTACTCTTAAATCGGTAGGCTGGGGAAGACTCTTGAACTTCTCTACTTGGGCTGATAATTGAGCAATTTTCTCATCTTTTGTTTTTACCATCTGTTCATTCATTGCCTTCAATTTTTCTAAAGCATTCGATAATTCTTTCTGTCTTTGAATCGCTACCGAATCTGCCATCTGTTTCTCTTCATGCAACTGTTTGTTCAGTTGGTTATTTAATTGTTGTTGTGTGGACAATTGCTGTTGTAGTTGTTTTGCTTTCTGTTGTGCTTCCGATAGTTGTGTTTGTAGTGAGGCGATCGCATAATCCTTTTCTTTCAACAAATTCCTCACCTTCGATGCCTTGTCAATGGTGTCTATCGAATAGGCACCAGCATATTGGGACAATTTTGTCAGATCATCGGAAGGGTCGAATTCTTCCTTCCAAACTACATTGGCTATTACTATTTGTTTAGGGAACAGGGAAGGTTGATCAATCCTTCTCATTTTCCACTATTTCTTTATTACAGCCCTATGTTTTGGGCTATAGAAGACATCCAATGGAGGAATATCTTCCACTTACAAAATGATTTGATCGGAAGGATCCTTAGGAATTATTTCTATTTCTGTTGTAGGGGGTAGACCACTAGTTCCTTCGCTTGGAACCTCTTTCAATGTTGTATCCTGTGTATCGGCCACTTTGGATGTATCGGAATCTCTTGAGCTCTCAAGATTGCTTATAATTGAATCAAATTGATGCCATTCCTGGAGCAATCTCCAGTCAATCTGAGTGTCGACATTCATATCTTTGCTGCTCTGCTCCTGCTGCCTTCTCTGTTCCTCCTCACGTATTCTCTCTTGTTCTTTCCTTTGTGCTTCCTCTCTATCTTTCCTCTATTCTTCTTCTCGTTCTTTCCTCTATGCTTCTTCCTGTTCTTTCGTTCGAAGTTCCTCCTGCTCTCTTCTTTGGGCTTCTTCAAAAATTTCTTATGTAGCAGGAGGTTGTTGGTAGGTTGCTGCTCAAGCTCGCTTGACTGAATCATTGGGGTAGTCACTAACAAATCTAGAGGCAGAGTTTGCAACCTCTGCTCTCTAAGTTTGTTGAATTCAACTAACCCATCATCATGGTATCTCATTTTATCTATCGCTTGCACCTGAAATAGCGACTCAGCAGAGGAGAACAGGTCATCAAACTCATCTTCTTTATGTTCGAATTTAGTGAGTTTAGCCTGCTCTAGAAAATTATAGACGACTTTTTTGGATCAAGGTGTCTCTCAAGAAGAGTGGTGACATTTATTATATTAATCTTTTCCACCTCTTTCTCTGCATGCTTATAATCATGCAGAGTATAGACGCCACACCTTAGAGGAAAAGGAGGCCAGACTTGCTTCTTTGAATTCCTTAAAATATTTGTAGTTGATGCGGATGTAAGTTGATATGCTATCTCTTGAGCTAATAGTTTGTCTGGTGTATACAAGGGGAGGATATGAGGCCTGGCCTGACTGCCGAAAACTCTCACATAGGTAAATTTATCTTCTCCGAACAAGGCTCCTAAAGCTGTCAAGTCAATTTATGCTTGAGGGGAAATCTTAGGGGCATGTTTATTAAAAAGTGCATAGTAAATAGGTAGCATGAATCCATTGCAGACTTGATATAGGTGGTGTTTATAATGGGCTTTCCACAAATTCTAGTGATAGATATGAATGGGCATGTGGTCCTATGGTGTCCATCTCTACCCTAGCACAGGAAACTCGGAACTAAAACAGAGGGTGTCTAAAATGTAGGCACTAAATTAAAATGGAGGGAAAAATCTATCAGTAACATGGGATTTCTTTCTGAACTCAAGAATGGTTGCTTATTTATCAGATACTATATTCCCCCAGTCCATGATTTCACGATTGCATGTTGCTTCCATCAAAGGTACCATCTCTATGGAAAATTTTGAGGAGTCATGCAACCCCCACATTCGACACATCATAGCTCCAACATAACAATAAGGAGAACATAAGGAATCGATGGAGTACTTACCTGAAGACTCATGTTTGTGTTTCCCCAGGTTCTATCTCCATTACTATATAGGCAATAACTCAGTTTCATTTTCATCTCTGAACTTTTCCAGAAATGCTTTGTTGTACTTCTTCTCTGGTTCAAGCAAATGGTACATTTGTCTCAAATAATTGGGCTGAAACGAACCGAATACTCTCCCATCAATAGTGCAGAATGTTCTATTCGTAATTGGAATTTCTTCAACGGCCCATCTCACTACATCGGTATATGGAAGAATTTGCTCTCGAGCCGCTATCCTGTGTAGGTAGGAATCAGGCAAATCTTTTAGAGTCGCATCAAATTTTCGGCTAGAGCCTGCTGTAGCTTGTACCGATGTCTGTTGAGGTGCTTTGGCTTTGACCAGGTTGTAAATGCTTTGCCAAGTAGTATTACCGAGACCAAGACATGCGGTATCTGAGATTAATCCTTTTTTACTTGGTCTCGGATCGGCATCATGTTGTCCTGTTACCACAGAGGCTGAAGTTGTTCCAAATTTCTTAGATTTTTTCCCCATTTGGTATGAATTCACTACTGTGGAGAAGCTTTGCACAAGAGGTAAAATGAATGTAATACGGAGAATAGATAGCGAAAACCAAGTATGGAACAATTATGCCAATCAATGAATAATGGAAGATTATCATAAGGCTCCTGCGGATACAATCTTTGAAGGGATTTTGGCATAATTGCTCCATTAATTGGCTGTTAAAGCGTGTCAACCATTTAAATTCTCATCATATCCTTTATTTGCTGAATAGTCTATTTAAGCATGGATTTGATTTTTTGGCGGCTCGGCGCAAGTGAATCACTATCGGGAAGAGAAAGGATTTTAATAATAATTAATACAATATGTTGAAGCCGTGTCAATCCTTTTTGAAAGTCGTGCTTGGATTTATCGCAATCAGCGATCGGAGGAAACCTTGAGTAGTTTTATTTAAGTTATTGTGGAATCCCTGATCGTGAATAGCGATATCGCTTAGCTTGCATCAGGAGCTTTACGGAGAAGATGTTTCGTTGTATTCATATCGCATTCCCCGATCGTCGATAGTGATATCACATCAGAGCAAGGAGAGGGGCGTTTTGTTGTGATTTCTTGTTTTCCTGATAGCCGATGGTTATTCACGCTTGTTGCATCGGGGAAAACCAATGGGTCTTTTGTTATGCATCCTTTGTTATTGCGATATGTGATCTTGTGATCGCTTTATCACAATAATAAAGAATTATTCATTTTTTATTATAAGACCGATTATTTATTAACTCAAAAGGTTTTTATAATGTTTTGTTTGTTTCCGGACCTTTTGAGGAATGATATGTTAATACCAATTTAATCTAAAAGGGACCCATTTCATATTATAATTTTCAAAATTAAAATACTATGAATTGGGGGGTTGTTGTATAGCACAACAGGTCCCTGTCACGAATATTTTTCCATTTGCTCAAGTTCAAGTCTTTGTCTCAATAATGATATGCTCTCAAGCTCTGTCCATCCATTTAGCTCATTGAGTTTAGTTCCTGATTCTCCTTTCCCAAATGATGTAGATCGTGGTTCCTGTAATGTACATGATTCTAGTGTTGAGATTGCAAGTTTAGATGTCCTATCACCCATCCAAGGTCTGCAAATTTCAACATAGTTCCTCATTCTCCTCATTGCTTCATTTTTCTCCCCTCGACCTCCGCCTCTACTCCATCCACCTCTTCTCTCTTTGCATCCTCCCCATTGATTGATCCTCTAAACCCTTCCAGTGATGTTGTCCTTCTTAACCCTGCCTTTCCTCTTAACTCATCATTGAGCTTTGCCCCTTTGACCTCTGCTCCATTGGCATCCACCGCATTGATTAATCCTCTGTCTCCATCCAAACCTTTGAGAAAATCTTTTTCCCTTAACTTGAGCTCAACCTTGACCTCTACACCTTCAACCTCTATACCTCTTACGTCCTCCCCTTTAATTGGTCCTCTGTCCCAATTGAACCCTTCTAGTGGTGCATTCTTCCTTAACTCGACCTCTGGCTCAAGCTTTCTTCCTTGACATCATTCTTCCCTTGGTTCCCTTTTTGGGACCCTCTCATCCCCTAATTATTTTATTAATATCAACAATGATGGCCTTAACTCAATTTCTAATCATTTTTCCTCTAATATCCCCCTTATTCTAGTTACTAGAGAAATTTCCCATACAACTTTAACTAAAAACTCTTCTATGAATAATAATAATAACAAACTTAATAATGATATTAAGCTTAAGAATAACAATATTATTGTTTCAACAATAATAATAATAATTATCCTATTCTTAAAAAGGCTAATAATAATAATAATAATAATCCTATTTTTAAAAAGGTTAATAACAATAATAATAATAATAATAATTTTAAGAATTATACTATTTTTTTTAAAATGTTATTAATTGCTCTAGTTTAGATCTTCTCCAGTTTTATCCTCCTCCGTAATGGGCTTAATTTTTCCCTATCCCTTAAAAAAATTTCCGTAGATGACATTATTTGTAACATTGAACATGGTATTATACCACTTGTAGAAAATGGCTAATTAGTTAATAAAAAAATGACTAAATTTGATGACCATTTTTCAGTCGGTGACCAACAAAAGCTAATTTATAGTACCTAATAATGCGACCAACTTTTAGTTGTTTTTAGCTTAGTCATTTATTAGTTGCTCAATTTTGTTGTCTACTAGTATATTTAGTCATATATTTAGTCATTAATTTAGTCATTGATTTAGTCATTAATTGCCACAATTAATGACCAAATATATAAAAAATATATATATTACTATATGATTGCCTAAGAAAAACAATTAATGACCAAAGAAATATGACCAAAATAGTTGTCATGTTATAAGATACTATAAATTAGCTACTAATAATCATATATATGCAAATTTTAGTCACCATTTGAAACCATTTAACGACAAAATTCAATATGACTAAATTTTGATCATGTTATAAGATACTATAAATTAACCACTAATAGCCGTATATGCAAAACTTAGTCATCATTTGTAATAGAAAATTTATCATTTGTAGTAGTCATTTATATCTTTTTTGGTAGTTTCATATTGATTATATAAATGACTAAGTTAATAGTTTATATTCATTTATTTACTTTCATTAATAATTGTTATAAAGGACTAATTTAGTCGTGTATTCATTTTATTTGTCTTCATCATTAATCAATATGAACTACTAATTTAGTAGTTTTATATTGATTTTATATGTTCATTATTAATCAACAGAAACTAATTAGTATGATTTTGCGATTAAATAAAAAAATGTCATACAATGTGCATATTTATCTAGTATGGAAACACAAAGTTACATATGTTAATTACAATACTAAATAATATCACGTGCAACTATAAATAATTTCAACCATAAATTATATTATATAAAATGTCAAGTATTACAATATGATTTTCCAACTTAATATTGTTTGGACTACAATTTAAACATGAAATATTGTTTCATCACTTCAAAACATTATCACTGTGTTTCGAAGACATTGCAAGTGAACTCCCCAACTTTGGAGACTTGACTATCAATCTCTATCTGTGTGTTTTATGCGAGATATTGGCTCTAAGTATATCACTAGAGTAGTTCTCTTCTTTCCCATTTTGCATTTATCGCTCCAGTGTTATTGTTCTCCTACTTCAATTATTGCTTTTTAACATCAATATTAAGTTCCTCTCCTAAAAACAAATGAAGATACAATGTAGAGTATAAGACATGAAATACAGTAAATATTGGAATATAAACTAAAGTAGACTATAAAATGTTTATACGACATATACCTTAACATCAGCAATGTCAATGCCATTTTTCTCCATAAAAGCCAGAAAATTGAACAATTTTTCTTCAGTTGGGTCGGATAGTGGACACTATGTGGTTAAATTACCTATATAAACAATGAAATTCAAATGTCACAATAGAAAAGAACAACTTAGTAACTTAGTATTCAACCTTTAGAGAAATCTTAGGTGAAATCAAGCCAAATAGGTTACATGCTAAAAAGCTCAGACTGTAGGGAACTTGTGAAAACAAATAATCTGAGGTGTGATGTCTAATTCTTATTGTTTTATTCACAACAGATTTCATTCTCTAACACATGAACTTGGTCATGTATATAGACAACATGTGCTCAAATAACAACATGAAAATAGACTTTTCTAATAGTAATGAAATTTTCTTAACACAAAATAGCTAAAAGGATTTCAATTAATATCATGTAATACTAATCTCATATTCAAGATTCGGATGTTTAAATGGACATGATACCAAGTATTTTCAATTTCATGGTTAAAAAAAACAAAATCAAAGGAAATTTTCAAAATACAATCAAACAATAAAGATGGGATATACGGAATGAACATTGCAATTATAAAATATTCTTTTACTTATACACATGTGCCTTGTCTAGAATTCCTAAAACATATTTTTCAAAAAATAGCCATCAGGTGAAAGAATCACAACATTACAAATAATAGGAATCCCTACTAGAAACATTTCAAAATTTGATGGCACAAGTGCCTTAAGGATCTCCAACAACAAATTAATCATATCCAATACATGCTCTCGATTGTCTCCCCATCCTTTTTTAATCTCATTTCCTATAACCTGCCGACATCATATTCAATTAATAATCGAACAAAGGCATTGTAATTTTTTTTTTTATCTTTTATATCTATAGACTTTGAATCTGCTAGAAACTCCTTATATGACACTTGCCTCTCTGAATTAGGCTAGGGATGAGTAAGAGATCATGAAATCACGAAGTGGAACCAAGAACTATCAGTGAAATGACACTAATCAAAATCCCAGAAGCTGACTCACCCCCTTGCAAATATATATATATATATATATATATATATGGATCCCTCATCCCAGAGATCCAGAGGCTGAAATTTTGTATTTTGTAAGGAAGTGTTGTTGGTTTCTCTGTGAAGCATTGTATTGTTGGGTGATATAGCTTTTCATGAGGTGAAGAGGGATTTAGTGATGGAAGGATGTAAATGGATGAGACAGATGGGTTGTAATCCTCTCTTCTACTACTTCTATCAATAAAGTTATTTGAGTTTTCCTCCATATACTTGTATATTTTTGAATCTTGTATTTGTGCATGCATTTGTATGGTTAATGTACACCTGATCCTATATTCCTTATGGTTATAGATCTCTATGCTTTGATGGTATTTTGCTACTTTGACTCTACAGTTGTTCTTTGAAGCAAGACAAGTGAGAAAGGAGTGGTCAAAGCTCTATTAAGGGAGGAAAGAAATAGACAAGGAGCTAAGCAAAAGACTAAGGTTGGTGCTCTGTACTTCTCTCTCATCTATCTCTCATAAAGGAAAACACAAGTTACTTTGAATTGTTTGTTTCTAAGATAGCTACCCATCTTAGTGGGACAAGAAGCTCTGAATAGACACTAGTTTTCCCAGAAACAAAATGGTGAATCCACTGGGGGATGAAAGATTGTTTGTTTGTTACTATTGCTTGCTTTGTAAACTACATATGGAGCCTGCAGTTAAGCCAGGTAGCCTTCGAACTGCTTTCGCTATGCAACCGCAAAGTAGATCAATGCTACTTCAGTCAATCTCCAGGTTGGTTTATGAACTAAACATCTGAATTGCAAACATCCTAAGTTCCCTCGTGGTAGCTCAATAACCTCATTAGATCAGCCCCTATACTTTGTGTTTGCTACCTATCATAAGCTTAGCCTAAATCCCTAAACTTAGCTACAAACTGTCGATGAAAACCAAGCTCAGTCTCGTCCCCGGACCATCGCACTGTCTCTCAATGGGAGTCTGGATGCATTGCACCTCCCATGTGTTGTAGGTGAGATGCATCCCTATTTCCCTTAAGGACATGTGCGATGATTGAGTGACAGTGTTTCCGCCTCCAAATTTTGGTTTTTTCTTCATTTTCTTTAGCACTATTAAGTAGTTTTGTTGTCTATGATCAGTATATCACTATTGAAACCTTCTTCCTTTACATTATTTAGCCTCCATTGATAAGCAATTGTGAATGTTTTTAATCTATTTTTCATCCTTTACGGTCCTCCTTTGCAAATAGTAGCTTAATCGAGCTATCGTCTTTTAATTCGAAAGTGTCTCAATTCTCGTTTTCAGTCAAGAAAAAGGGTGTTGTAAAGTATTCCTCTTTTAGATAGTCGATTGTACTTTTTCCATTGTATTTGATTTGAATTATCATTTCTTTGAAGTGTCGAAATAATTTTTACATTCGAAATTGAAATTGTCATCTTAGTCTTCCTTTCGTTCCTGAAACGAAATTGCTAAGGTGTCACTTTGAATAAAAGTAGTTCAGATCTATACTTAGTTTTCTTTTTTTCATTATCACATTAAGGAAACTGAAAAGAAAATACATGCATGTGCACTTGCATTTAGACTGCATACGGAAATTGATTTAGGAAAAGTGCATTCAGTGTGTGCTCTCTGCTCTATGTTGAAAGAATTGTACTCTTCTTTCCTTAGTAGCTAGGATTTTCATTGCTAAAAGAAAATAAACGACTATTTATCATCTTAGATTGCATATTTAGGAATTGTATATCTACATCACGTTGTGAACCTTGAAAGGAAAACTTCTTAAGAAATACCAACTGTAAAATAAACCTCAATGAACATAAAAATGCTTTTGAACCTAACGCACAACATCTAGAATTCTAGGCGACAGACATATTCTAGCATCATAAATCCCGGTAACTATCACTTTCATTGTACGTTGGGTGATTCCTCCTCTTTGATACAATAAGTGCCAGTATGGACTTGTGCTCCCACATACCATCGAGTATATATTAGGAGACCACAATAGGTTGATATCCTTTATCCCTAGGAATTTGTACCTGCCACCCTATTGATTGTAATGCACTGAACACAACATTCGGGAAGATTGACTTCCATACGTAAAGTCCTTAGTAATTTCTCTATAATTTACCACCGAGGTGTATATTGCAGTTTTTCAATTGATTTCTCCCTCTATCTAGACTTCCAAAGTAGTCACTTTCTTTCCTTTTCAGACTCCTTAAAAGAAAAGGTCCATCTGAGCACTTGTCACTTCGAGCTCATTAAAAATTGACGACGACTATAGTCATGTTTAGCTTTTTCTCAACTCTTAAAAATTGAAAAAGCAAGTTGTGTCAAAGAATCATAAAATTTATTTTATTTGGAATAACATCATTGTTCCCTCATTGGTATTAGGTTGAGAAAATGGAGTCCACAAATCAAGGATTTCCCCTTTGGGGGGAATCCCAGTTGTTGACACCTAATCCTTAGGATTGGGTGAGTATAATGTAAATAGATAAATAATTAATATGAACAGTCATCAGGAGATGAAGTGAATAGTCTCGCCCTCATGTATATAATGAAGACCTACCTGATGGAATAATACACATGAATCAATTTTGTAAGAAGAGTTACTACCTTGTCTCACATGGTATCAAAGCCAGGTTCTAAAATAGTTGTAACTTCCACTGCCTACTGCTCTCTGTCCCCTCTGATACTGATTCCTATACTAGATCAACATGTGGAATCTTCTTCTGAGGAACAGTCTCTCCCTCATGTATATAATGAAGACATACCTAATGGAATAATACACATGAATAAATTTTGCAAGAGGGGTTACTACCTGGTCTGACATGATATCAGAGCCATCTCACAAAATAGTTGTAACTCCTACTACATGCTACTCTTTGTCCCCTCTCCAGTCATTGTTGTGTGTTATACGCTGGCCTAACATGCATTGAACTATCCTAATGAACTCATGCTCTCACTCAGAGTTATTCCTACTCTGTCTTCTATCTTTTGAATGCATACAATTCTTTGTTGTATGCTGTATGCTACTGTCAAAATTTGTTTCAACCATACGCTGGTCTGTTGAAATTTTTTGTAATGGTGAACTTGACGTGAATGTTGATCCTTTGGTAAAGCTTTGTAATGGTTTTCGTTCGTAAAGCTTTGTAATGGTGAACCCAACGTGAACGGTTGTTTGTTGGTAAAGCTTTGTAATGGTGAATCTCTGTTGCATTGTTAATGGTGAACCTCTGTTGCATTGGTAAAGCTTTGTAATGGTTGAGATGCAGGGTACGAGTCTTCCTATAGTGAAGTGATGCACATTAAGTTTTTCAGTGTTTTGAAAATTTTAATGAAGCTAAGACTTTTTAGATTTCAATGGTTGTGGGGCTTGTTTCTATATAGTAATTTCCATGGAAGTGTAAGGCCCTTATGGTTTTTGGAATTTGTGAGTATGTGGATTGCTATAGCAAGAGGAGGATTATCATGGAATGTTAATATATATACGTTTTTGTGAATTTGCAAGGTAGTATGATTTATAAACAATTCTTGTAACATGGACATACCTTATGTAGTAGTTATATTTGTTCTAAGATATATAAGAATATATTTGTTGAAGATATGTTGAGGATTAGTCTCACGTATAATCACGTATTGACAGTTGAACCTTATGAAAAGTCATATCAAAACTATATTTCTTTAAATTATAATTTTTAATTACCAACAGAAGTACAATTTTACTGTATATTGGCAGAAGTATTTTTCTATTAGTAGAAGTTTTTTGTTACAGTATGCATTCAATCATATCCATCGTGGGAATAGTTCTCACTAGCAAAGAGAACTATCCTGATTGGTCCTAGATGATAAAACACATGCTCATTTTCAATGAGGTGTTGAAAGAGGTGTGTGTCGAAGACATAGACAATGAACTAGAGCAGCCTACCTCAGAGAAAGAGCTCTTCATTTGGGAAAACAGGAACAACAAAGCTTATGCATTAATCACAACATCTGTAATTGAAGAGGGGAGTCACCATATCTCGTCATTCTCAACTTCCTTTGAAGCCTTACAAAAGCTAAAAGAACTCTATGACTCACATTCTGCACTTGAAGTTATTCAACTCATGATTAAACTCTTCACTCTTGAACTGCAAAATAATGATCCTATTGCTCTTTCACCTGAAGTAAAGTCTATAATGCATGATATCAAATCCACTAAGGTTGAATTTGATATTCCTCGTATCACTTTTATCAAGGCACTTTATCCTACTTACTACGATTACCTTGAGTCACTGGAAGCAAATGGAAATCTCAAAGATATCACCTTTGACTCTCTTGTGGAAAAGTTTGCTAAAAGAGAGAAAGATTTTGGAAACAAAACAACTCCTGAATCTTTTGGAGAGGTTGTGTGTCTTTCTCATAAAGAAAATCATCCTACTCAAGATTCTTTAAGAGGAAGAGGTGGTGGAAGAGGAAGAGGAAGATATTTCAGAGGTAGGGGGTAGACACTCCCAAGGAAAAAAGGAAGATTTGCACTGCATACACTACAAAAGAAATGGATCACATGATGCCTCTACATGCAAGCTACTATGCGACAAAATTAAGTAGCAAAGAAACCAACAAAAAGGTAAAACTAATGATACAGACAAAGGTAAAGCATCTGAATCTACTCACTATGTTGTGGCACAATGTAACATTGGAGTAAATGAATATTTATTTAATGCTTCAGTTGCTTCTTGGAAAAATGATTGGTTGCTTGATTCAGGAGAAACCTACAACATGCTTCATAGAAAATATTTTTTTGAAGAATTTACTAAAAATATTGATGGAGTAGTATACTTTATAGACCAATCAAAAATCAAGCCATCAAGGCTTGGGACAATCGGGCTTAAATTGCCTAGTCTTTTAGACTTTCTTCTGCATCATGTTCTCTATCTCCCACGGCTCAAGAGAAACTTATTGTCCTTCATCCGCATTTGCCAACAAGGTCACCCCATTCATATGTTTGACGGAAAGATTAGGTAAGAAAAGCATCTGACCACTCACTTGTCATGAGGGGAATATAAGAAGAAAGGCTTCTGAAGCTGCAAGGAACCTCTACTCATGCACAACATTTCTCATACAATTGTCATCATGAAGAAGGTATTATGTCACGCTAGATTTGGACATTTGAACTATGACAACCTCTGCTTGTTGAAGAAAAATGGTGTTGCTAGTTTTCCTAAAATTTCTATGAAGTTTAAGCAATGTGATGCTTGTATTCTAGGAAAGCATAGCAAACAATCTTTTCATGATTCACATTCAAGAGAACATAGAAAACTTGAACTCATTCATTCATATTTATGTGGTCCAATGCTTGTTCCCTCTACAAATGGAAATAAATTTATGATGACATTTATTGATGACTACACTAGAATGTGTTGGGTTTATTTATTGAAGAACAAATCTGATGCTTTTCAAACATTCAATAATTTTCATAAATGAATTGAAAATGATGCACAATCTAATATTGGGTCTATCCACACTAATAATGGAAAAGAATACACATCAAATGAATTTGAAAACTATCTTCGCTAAAATGGGATCAAACATCAAACACTCGTTCCTTATAATCCCCAATAGAATAGTGTAGCTGCAAGAATGAATAGGATAATCTTAACTATGGTATGATCCATGCTCTTCTTCAAAAATTTAAAGATAATGTTTTGGGCTGATGTTGTTCTATGTGCTACATATATAAAGAGTAGATGTCCATCTAATGCTATTAGAAACAAGACTCCATATGAAATGTGGTATGTACATGTTCCTTCGGTAAAGCATCTCAGGGTCTTTGGTTCCACCTATTATGCTTTGCTACCAAAGGTACATAGAAAAAATCTTGGTGCTAGAAGTCATATTTGTATCTTGCTAGGGTATTCAAACACCTCCAAAGCATACCATCTCTGTGATGAAGTAAATAAAAATTTTGTTGTATCTAGAGATGTAATTTTTCTTGAATCATCCAAAACTGACAATGTTGTTGAGTGGAAACTTGATTGCTTGGATAGATTCGCAAAAGAAAAATCATTTCAAGAATTTGATAATCAGATTCCACATCTTGAGGGGGGAGTCCTATACTAGATCAACATGTGGAATCTTCTTCTGTGGAACACTTTCCCCCACATGAAACTCCAACAATAGATGATGCTTTAAGTGATGTGATTGATAGTATTGGGAGACTCAATCTTGACTCAGTCTCAACTCAATCAATGGAGCAGCCTGGACAATCTAAGAAAGGTCCCCCAAAGTGGCTGAAAAAGGCACTTGAAAATGTTCATCTTGATGAGGTTGGAAACATAGGAACTAGAAATTCAAATCGGAAAAATGAAGGTGATGTGGATGACTCTAATTCACCTGTTGATATGGATGTTTCTTATGATTGTGAATTGAACTTGTCTATAGATTTTGAACCAACTTTCTTCAAATAAGATGCTTCTCATGATGAATGGAAAGAATTGATGCAAAAGGAGTATGATTCCCTCATAAAGAACGACACTTGGAAGCTGGTTGATCCACCATTAAGAACCAAATCAATTGGCTGCAAGTGGGTCTACAAGAATAGGTATAAAGTTGATGGCTCACTTGACAAGCACAAAGCTAGACTTGTGGCAAAATGTTTTGCCCCCGTAGCAAAATGGGCTACCATCCAGACAATCTTTGCCATAGCAGCTCAGAATGGTTGGAAAGTCCATCAAACGGATGTAAAAACTGCTTTCTTAAATGGAGATCTAAAGGAGAATGTTTTTATGTCTCAGCCTAAAGGATTTGTTGTGAAAGGACATGAACATAAAGTATGCAAACTTATGAAGTCCTTGTATGGCCTCAAACAAGCACCGTGAGCCTGGTATGAAAAACTAACTAAGCATCTTCTGAAACTCAATTTCAAACATTATGATCTTGATGATGCAACTTTATTTGTCAAGAAAGTTGGCAAAAAAGTTGTATATCTTGTGGTATATGTAGATGATCTTTTGATGATAGGGAACAATGAAAGCTACATTGCATCCATAAAGAAGGAATTGGGGAAAGTTTTGAAATGACTGATTTGGGATATGTTCATTACTATCATGGCATTCAGGTAACCCAACATCCGAAGTCCATATTTGTTTCTCAAAAGAAATACATTGGAGATCTGTTGAATATGTTTGGCATGACAGAATGCAATCCTCTTACTACTCCAATGGAACAAAACTTAAAGCTCACTTCTATTGAAGGAAAAGAATTTGAGGATGCAACAAGGTATAGACAGCTTGTAGGAAGTCTCAACTACCTAAATACTACCAAGACCAGACATTTCGTTTGTTGTTAGAATTCTCTCTAGGTTTATGCAAAAGCCTTGTGAGGGACATTGGTCAACTTCAAAAAGAGTTCTAAGGTACTTGAAGGGAACTCAATACTTTGGAATCAAGTATACACAGGTGGAATATTACAGCTTGATTGGATACTCTGATTTAGAATTCAATGGAGACAAACAAACTAGGGTATCTACTTCAAGATACGCTATGAGTCTTGGATTAGGAGCTATCTCCTAGAGATCACACAAATTATTAGTTCCAACAGATTCCATAATAGAAGCAGAATACGTAGCAGCACCTAAAGCAACAAAGGAAATTGTGTGGCTTGGAAAAATTCTTGAAGATTCGCACGTAAAACAAGTACAATCAACTCCACTCATGATTGAAAATACCTCTGCAATAAAGTTGGCCAAGAACCAAAAGTTCCATGATCAAACGAAGCACATTAATACTAAATATCATCTGATTCAACATCATGTTGAGGCCAAAACAATCCATCTTCATCATTGTTCCACTAATGAGAAAATTGCAGATATCTTCACCATAACGCTTGGAAGAGAAAAGCTTGAACAATTCAGAATGATGCTTGGACTCACCAACATCCCTTCAAATTAACGGGGGGAATGTTGACACCTAATCCTAAAGATTAGGTGAATATAATGTAAATAGATAAATAAGTAATATGAACAGTCATTGGGAGATGAAGTGAAAAGTCTCTCCCTCATGTATATAATGAAGACCTACCTAATGGAATAATAAACACGAATCAATTTTGCAAGAGGAGTTACTGCATGGTCTGACACTAGTCCTTTCTCTTCTTGGGGATATATTGGTGCTCCATAGATGGCTACATTGTCCCTTCTAGGACTCACAATTCGCCTACCAATATGGGTATTCTTGACATTTTTCGTTAAAAACGTTGTAATTCCTCAGCAATCAAATCAGCAACCAAATGATACTGAAGTTGCTCCCCCACCTTCTACTTCGTTTATTTCTCCCTCTCCTTCTTCCTCTTCGCTTGGTGAAACTAGTAACACTAAAAACCAAGTAACTAAGAAGAAGAAGAAAGGGAAGGAGAAGAAGAAGAAGAAGCCAACGGTGAAAGGGGGCAACCATGCATCGTCTAGTGAAAATCCACACAATGTACCATCCAAACTTAAATCTCCATGTGTCATTTGCAAGGGATACCACTATCATCGAGATTGTCCTTGTATCCTATATATCTTGAGAGACTAGTCTCCCCGCTTGCACAATCCGATGTCTTCAACCTCTATCGATCATGTTGAAAGTACACGATCAACAAAGTCCTGAAGCACACGCTGCAAAGGAAGATCTAATTTTCCTTGTAGTTTGTGTGAAGGTGATCATTCCCTCCACCATTTTCCTCTCCTGGATGAAGCTAAAAGTGTCTTGGATAAACGTCCTACTTCACCACAATGACTTCCTCCTGGATACAAGAAACACTTGCCAAGTCCATCACTAGTTGAAAATCTGACTGACACACCTCTATTTTCGGTCGAAGCCCCTATCATTAAAGATAAACCCTCTGAGTCCACACCAAACCAAAGTCAACGGGTCGAGATGGTAGTCAACCCAGTCTTGTCTTCAAAAGGTCCTCCTTCAAATGATACAGTCTCCAAAGAGAATGGGAACGAAACCGTTCAAATTCTTTTTCTTAACACAGGATTTGATGAACAAGGGGGAAATCTACTCATTCCTTTACAACAGGAGGGAAGTTCCTCAACTCAAGAGATTCATTTGGTTGTTTATTCGGTCCTTCCTCCAAGCAATATATTCATTTCCTTTTATTGGAATCTACTAGCAAGACCCCAACTACCATCTAATGTGCCATTCTGAATGATAGTACGAACTTACAGAATGATCATGGTTGCCACTATCATAGATGGAGGGGCCTCCATGAGTATCCTTTCCTCAACTGCTTGGAAAGCACTTGGTTCACCATCGCTTCTGCCTGAGATTCAAAATTTGTTAGGCTTCAATAGAGGAACCAGTCGACCATTAGGGATCTTTCCAAATTTGCCTATAACTTTGAGAAGGAAAACCGTTCATCTAAATGTGATGGTAGTTGAAGGTCCACTAGATTACAATATACTCCTTGGGAATGACTACATTTATAGCATGGGAGCTATTGTTTCCTCACTCTTTTGGGTGATGTGTTTCTTGTATGAAGGCAGAACAGTCCAACTCATTGACCAACTTTCATTCCCTGGTTCAAAAATAGCTACTAGTCAAATTCCATCCCTAAATGGTCTCTTTGGATAAGGAATGTCTCATCAACCTCTAGGCCATCCACTTGATGACCGTGAGTGATTTAGTGAATGTGACTAAACCCAGGTCTGCTTTGGGAGGAAAACCCCAGATATAAGATATGTTTCCTGCTAGGATATATGACCAATCTAACACACCCATCCGTTTAGGAAAATGGGGTTAGTCTGGAAAAAGATTTCCTTGTTGAAGATTATGCGATTGGCAATGGATCCAAACCTTTCACCTTTGTCTATTCTGATGTACAGAGCTAAGGAAGTGTTTCATCTGCAACATGGACAAAACAACCTTGATTTAATGCAAGAAATTCCATATGGTGACCTAGAATCTCTACTTTTCGTTATATCTGGGGGCATTCAAACCTTTTTTATCCAAGTGAAAAGCGACCAAAATAACTCTAACCCTGCAGTTTTTTCTAACTTCAACTACTTAAGTTAGGTGATTGGTATGGTCCACCATTCACCTTTGTCAGGACCAGTGGCGATGGAAAATTAAAGGAAATGTTTTGTGCGCAACTATCCTACCTAACCTTAGTAGTTCTTTAACCCTTAGGACAATATTTGGTCATTCCTAGCTTGCATACAAAAGGCTCGGAGCAAAGGTTTACATAGGGCAAGCTCCCTAAAAAATGAACCTACTAATGAGAGACATCATTACTAAACGACTGGAACGAGCATGTTTCTGCAAAGTTCAAGCTCGTTACAAAATATTTTTGGACCTGCCATCCCTCCTCTATATTTTAATATTTTTGGACCTGAGGGATCATTACACAAAAAGATTGAGCACTTGTGTTGTTCATCTTGCTAAAACTATCGAAAAGTCATCCCTTTTATATTATTTTATACTTTTTTAGACTTAAGGGATTTTCAAGGCTGGAAAAATGACTAAGCTCCCCTGTGGCCCCCTATGCGAAGAAAACAACAAGTGGGAGACTGCTAGGTTGTGTTATATTATTTCCATGACTAACATATGTAGGGCGAACCTACCTATGGTTTTAGGTCCATGGTTTTGGACGTGATGGTTTTCGGTCTGTGGTATTGGATGCTTTGGCATGTATAAATATGTATTGTAACATTGAAAGGAACGTAATGAAAAATCATGCTGGTAGTCCCGGTTTTGGGATACAGTGGGAAATCTCTATGTATATTTGTTTTATGTGTTATGTTCTCATATTTTTATTTTTCCTGTGATTTATAATTCATATGCAGGTAATTTCTATACGGGGTTAAAACCTACATTTTGATGAACACCATAGATGAAAGGTCATCACATGATTCGACGGGTCTTCACCCAGATTTCCATTAAATTTAGGAATATCTGACGAAAGTTTATGTGGAATCGTCGGCCACCAAGGGGCATAAGCACTTGGATCATTCATCAACCAGTTTAGATCTGGTAATTGTAGAGTTGCTACAAAGGTCAATTGTTGATTCAGGTTACGTGAAGCATACCTAGGATAATATGGAATCGCCTAGGCAGTGGGTCTTTGCATACTAGCATAATGTATTTGATGCTGGTAACTTTGATAAGGTTGATGGGCATAACCATTATAGTATGGTTGTTGATAACTGCTTTGGAAAAGTGGTTTCCTGTTACTTACAAAGACTTGTTTCTCAGGTGCCTTATATGATTGTTGGAATTGCGGTTGTTGATATTGAACAAGCCATGGTTGTTGGACCATTTGCTCTTGTCCAATACTGGATGATTGACCAAGATGAGGAGTCATAGTACCTGTTTAAGCCTGAGTCGCTCCAGATAAGGAGTCACTAAGCTAAGGTTGTGATTGAATCATTGAGACGAGAGGTTGTTGTATTTCAACCTGAGAAACCTGGGGTTGACAAACAAAAGGTAGCACTTGTACTTGCGATGTAATCACCATAGTAGGTATAGTGGGAATATTCGACAGAGGGTGGATTCGTTGCATTGAATATGCAACCCTTGGTTGCTGAGGCAGTATTTGTACCCAACCACTGGATGTAAGTCCAGTTTGACGTGAACTTTGTTGTAAGCTCCCAAATGGTTGTTCTTTAAGAGGGAACAATGAAAGGGCATACTACCCCCCATATGGTGGAAATCCAGTACTTAAAGTGTAGATTGACCTTTGAAGACGCATTGGATCAATTTGTTGAGTTTTGACATTAAAAATACCAAATGAGAATTCGGATCAAGAAATAGGAACTAACCATGTCGTCGAAACAGTCTCTGATTGGACTCCAGATTGTTGTTGATAACTTGCCGGGATAGATGGTACACCAGTAAACATTGTTGGAGTAGCAGCAGGAGGTTCTACTATTACTACATCAGATGACACAGTCCTGGATGTCGATGGTTTTTCAGACATATCTAGTCTATCCAAAAGATTTCCTAGCGATTGTACAAGAACTTGTGATGAAGGGAGACTAATTTCTAAAACCAATGAGGGAATAGTGACATTATTCCGATTAAAATAAATTTTAGATGCTTTGACACAACTTGTTTTTTCAATTTTTAAGAGTAGAGAAAAAATAAAAGATGACTCTAGTCGCCTTCGATTTTTAATGAGCTTGAAGTAACAAGTGCTCAGATGGACCTTTTCTTTTAAGGAGTCTGAAAAGGAACGAAAGAGACTTCTCTCGAAATCTGGGTAGAGGGATTACCCAACCAATCACAAAACTGCATAATACTTTTTACGGTACGGCAATCAATCTTCCTGAATGCTATGTTCAGTGCATTGCGATCGATAGGGTGGCTAACACGGCTTCCTAAGGATAAAGCATATAGCCTATTGTGGTCTCCCAATATATACTCGGCGGTATGTGGGAGAACAAGTCCGTACTGGCACTTGTCATCTCAAAGTGGAGGAATCACCCAACCAACAATGAAAATGCTAGTTACCAGGTTTTACAACGCCAGAATATGTCTCTAGCCTAGACTTCTAGATGTTGTACGTTAGGTTCCAAAGCATTTTTAGATTCATTAAATTTATTTTATAGTTGATCTTGTTTAAAAATTTTCCTTTCAGTTTCACTGTGTGATGTGTATACAATTCCTAAAATGCAGTCTAAGATGATAAACAATTGTTTAATCTTCTTTTGGAAATGAAAATCCTAGCTACTAAGGAAAGAGAACTGAGGGTCTTTGAACAAAGAACAGAGAGCACACACTAAATGCAGTGTCCCGAATCAAACCAAGCAGTCTAAATGAAAATGTACATACATGTATTTGTTTTCACCCTTCTTAATGTATGAATGACAAGAAGAACGCTAAATGCAAATCTGAATTATTTTCCAAAGTGACAATACTAACAAATTTCTTTTTCAAAATGAAGTGAAGGTAAGGACGACACTTTGCGATTTCGAAATGAAATTTGTTTTCGACACTTGAAAAATAGTAAATAAAATCACATGCAAGAGTAACAGTACAATCGACTATCAAGAACAATGGGATTCTCTTCTATGACTGAAAATGACACTTGTGACACTTTAAGATCAAGGAACGATAGTCTGATTACGCTACTTCTTTGTAAAAGAGAACTGGAAATGGCGCACAATACATAAAAACACTTACAGTTCTTTGCACAATGTAGGCAGAATGATGGAAGAGAAGAGGGTTTCCACAGAGATATACTGACCACAGACAACAAAACTCCTGAATAGAACTGAAAAGAGTGAAGAAATACCAAAGTCTGAAGGTAAAATTAACCTTCCCTGACCATCGCACTTGTCACACAAGGAATCCAGTATGCAGTGCACCTACTGCACATGAGAAGTGTGATGCATACAGACTGCCTTGAAGGGAGGGTGTGATGGTACTTGTGCAAGACTTTTATCGAGTCTTTGATCACAATTTGCAATTCAGTTCAGGGATTTAGGCCGAGTAACTGATGTTCAGTAAATATAAATCACAGGGGTTAATCTATGGAGGTTACTAGAGCCACGACTTAGGGCAATTAGAGTGTTTACAGATCAATTGTTCAATTTATAAACAAAACCCGGAGATAGACTAAAGCAACATTGATCTACTTTTCACTTGCATAGAAAATGCAGTTCGAAGGGTAGATAGCTTGACTTGAAGCTCAGTCTGTAAGTTTATAAAACAAATAAAAATAGACTAACAAACAATCTATTTGTTCCCCAGCGGAGTCACCATTTTGTTACCAGGAATGGTGTCCACTTAGAGCTGCTATTCCCACTAAGACTGGTAGCTATCTTAGAAACAAACAAGTTCAAACTACTTTCATTTTCCTTTATGAAAAATAGACAAGAGGGGAACAGAGGACACCAACCTTTGTCTTCCGCTTAGTTCCTTGCTCAGTTCCTCTCCTTCTCGATAGATCTTAGACGCTCCTTCTTTGTCTACGCAGCTTCAGAGAGAACCTGTGGAATCAAAGCAACATAATATTATCGAAGAAAAAATAACTATATTCATAAACAACACAGGACTAGATATGTATTAACCACACAAATTCAGATATAATCAAACATACACGAATGTGGAGGAAAACTTGAATAGCTTTATTAATATCAAGAATCGTAAGAGGATTACAACTAATTGCTCTAAGCCAACATCATCCTCCAGCAAGAAAGCCCTTCTTCACCTCAAGTAAAGCTTAGATCACCCAACAATATGATGTTACACCAGAAAACCCACAACACTTCTCTACAAGATACAAGATTCTAGCCTCTGGATCTTTGTGATAAGGGATCCATATATAGATGATTGTAGGGGGGTTAGTCAGCTTCTGGGATTTTGATTAGTGTCCTTTCTCTGATAATTCTTGATTCCACTTGGAGATTAATGATCTCTTACTCATCCCTGGTCGAAATCATAGAGGCAAGTGTGAGAGGGGAACTTTCTGGAAGATTCTATGGTCTTCCACCTCGCAAACTGTCTCTGCCATTTGTTCATTCTCGCCCATCACACCCTATAGAGGGGCCATCTAGTATGTATTTCACCCTTTACACTGGGAGGGTGATATGCATCGCACCCTCTACACTGGGAATTTAGTATGGTCCAGTTTTTACCATTTCTGAGCAGTTTTCTGTGGAGAACTTCTGGGAGATGATGTAATTAACTGACCTTGTTCCTTTATGTAGTGAAGCAACACTTTTAGGGACTTAGGAGCCCTCGATTTATGGACATTTACGATTGGGATTGCAGTGCACAAAAATGTCTATAACACATATGTACTTTTTCCTTTTAAAATGATAATATTGAAATTATGAAATATGGGCTATGTATTATTTTGATGAAGGGTTACATCCAAACATGTAACTCCTATTCAACTGACATCAAAATATCACAAATACCATTATAAAAATTTTCATACCATCGATAGGTTGTAAAATATGTTAATGAAAATATGAAACAATGATTAAAAAAGATATTTGTGTTTCAAAAAGAGCACAAAAAAGATTTATATTCATGAAAATATTTGGACATTATAAGGAGGTTTTGATTACTAGAAATAGTTATTCATCTTTAACCATAGGTTTAGGAATTAAAGGTACCTTCTAAGTTTCATGAAGCACGAATGATGTCTTCAAAAAAAAATATGCTCTTTTTATGGGATATTTAGTTTATTAGAGGGCATATAAGCTCCATTAGAAGGATTTTAAAGCAAGGTATGCCTCATGGGGCCTTACCTAGTATTACTAGAGTGAATGTAATTTTTTATCCTTAAAGGAAACTTCTAGGAATCCGAGGTGAAAAATATCACCTAGAAACATCACATATGATAATCCCAAGGATATTTTTAATATCAGAGTGGAGATATGGTCATTATTAAAAATTTTATGGGTGTTGGGACATTAACGATTGTTCTTGGAGAAAAAATAGGCATCATTTCCTTAAGGAAGCTTCTTGGGCTCAAATTTAATGAGCACCAACTTGAACCACCAATAGCTGAATTTTGTAACAAATATTTGTCCTTTAATTAGGGATATGGGCACCATCAAAGTTTTTAATAACTAGTGAGGACCAACTTGAACCACCAATAGTGAATTTTGTAAGAAATATTTGTCCTTTAATTAGGGATATGGGCACCATGAAAGTTTTCAATAACTAGGTATCAGACTTCGGGCCATGAACATGGTTATGAAGAATAACCTAGCCTTATGCCCAAAAGAAGCTTATAAACATAAAGGATTAAGAGCAGATGTTAAACCATATTGAAGGGTTCTTCCTAGGGGATGCTTGGAATACAGATATTGTTGTGATTATGATATTTTCAATAATAAATATGGGTGTCATTGCACTAATTTCATTTGGGTAAAAAACATAGGGCATTAGCTTTCCTACATTATCTTTGAACCCAAATCCTATTCTTACTTTCGAAAAGAATCATGTGCAACATGTCAAAATGTGGCTAATCATAATAGTCTTGTAATTATAGGGAAAGTTTTGATATCCTCTCTTAAAGACATGATAAATAAGATTTTGCATCCAAAGAATAACTAAGCCTTTCTTCCATTCAAAATTAAAGAGTTTGTGTATGTGGAGGGTGGGGATACGCTCTCCCATATTAAAAATTTTAGCTTGGTGGCCTTCAACGACATTAGTTTTCCCATTAGTGAGATGCTTAAACCCAAAGTCAATGTCTTCAAAAGAAAATATACCATCCTATAAATTGGCATTCAAAATCTTGTCCATAATATTAGCAGCATCATATATATTTTTAAGGTAAATGTTGCATTTTTTCAAGGGAATAAAATTTATTCTTTATCCTTACTAATTAAAATTTTCCTTCATATATT